>CAKNWT010082364.1:0-14440 GCA_932066315.1 Andricus coriarius | reverse complement strand
AAAAGTTCAGACAACTTTCTTTTTTTTATGAACAAAAAGGCTATTTTAGCTATTTTCGTTTTTTTTTTAGGTTAGAGAAAATTCCTGACCTGATGGGGCCAAACGGACACCGAATTTTGGATCCAGCGACCTTAAAAACATAAGAACAACATAGTCTGGTCAAAAGTTCAGACAACTTTCTTTTCTTTTATGAACAAAAAGGGCTATTTTGGCTATTTTTTGGGGTTTTTTGAGGTGACAGAAAAATCCTGACCTGATAGGGACAAACGGCCACCGGATTCGGATTCAGCGACCTCTAAAACATAAGAACAACATAGCTTGGTCAAAAGTTCAGACAACTTTTTGTTTTGTGTGCCTGTGTTATCTATTTTGCTTCTCGAATTTCGGAATGGACAGCCAGATATTTGTCAAAAAATTCAAAAATATTGAAGAGATATTGCAGGTTTCGGTGTGAAAGAGCTTGTATAATAAATTACCCATAAAATACTGTCTTCTCTTAGCTACATTCAGAAACTCTGCTTACTTTCAATAGGCTGTTAGATGTACGTGTTTAGGTAAATCATAGATAAAACGAATACAGGTATTAAGTGCTCTCCCAAATTTAAAATTAAGTTCATCTGTTATGTCATCGTATACTATGCAACTGAAATCAAAGTATGGTAGAAGCAAGCTCTTAACCAGAAGCATACTAATGGAAACTGGGAGGGTTTCTTTGTTTCTTCTCAGTTGGTGCAGAATTCTGAATGTTTTCCTCGACATGTCGATTACCTGCTCTTTCCACAAGTTCTATAATCCGCACACTGATCATAGTGGCGAGAGAGTCATTATTGCTTCAGAAATTGCGAAAGGGGATGGCCCAATCACAATTGCCTTCGTCTTACCAGGATTGAGTGAAAGCCGATTAGTAATGCCCCAATGCACCACCCTATCGATATCATTCTGCACGAGTGCAAGGAGATTTCCGAAGGAGGTAACACGACCCGAAAGATAAAGTTTGAAATCATCAGCATACTTGTGGTACTCACAATGTTTCAACTCTCTGCCAAAATCCGAGATAGACAGGTTAACAAAGAGAGGAGCAAGTATGGAACCCTGAGGTGGGATTCAACCCACCTAATTGCCATGTCGGACAGCTTAAAGGACTTCAACTTAAGCAGAAGGTCAAATGCCTTAGAAAAGTCGAACAACACAACAATTATGATCTCTTTAGTGTCTTATGCCATTTTATAATCATTGGCGACTTTTAGAGTTGCTGTCTGTGGACTGTTTTTGCCCGAAAGCCGGATTTCATTGGATCGATTAAGTTTTGGAAATCCAGACACAAAAAAATATAAATATAATACAAATATAAAAAGAATACAAAACAATATAAATTGCACACAAAACCAAGATTGTTAATTTTGTAATAAATGTCCAAATAAATATTAATAATGCCATGATAGTGAATCGATATTTAGAAATTTCGATATTAAAGAATTAACGAATTGCCAAACTCTCCACCCCTAGATTAGAACCAAATTATAAACTTAAAGAAAAGAATAAAAGATGAAGACTAGCAGATCTGAGTTCATTTGAATGTTTTATAAATCGAAAAAAATGTTAATTTCAATCGATTTGGACGTCAGTAAAAATGATTAAAAAATTGAAATTGATTAACCAAAGAAAGAAAAATTAGAATGCGCTAAGGTTTTTGATTAAATTGTTTAATTAACAGTTGTCAAGTGTCTAACTCTGAATTAAAATGAAGTAATTATTATTTTACTTCCTGTCTAGCAACAAGGCACGTGCACTATTATAAAACTCTGTATTGAAAAGTTTTGAGATCAGCATTTTTGGTAAAACGGACTCATATCCTGTCGCCGTGTTCCACGGTGTGCTTGAAGTCTGAAAAAGTTTGACTAAAATGGATCCAAAATCTGCCAACGCAAAAACTTTCTATATCGTTTGGACATTAAGAATCAGCTGAATTTAAAATCCTAGCTGCTTCCTTTCGCGAGTTATGCGCATTTTTAGATTGTTTCATAACAACCTGTACTATAAAGCTTGCGTAATCGAGTTTATTAAGTACAACGCTTTTTTAAGTTTACCATTTTTCCAAAATATATCGAAAATAAGTTTGTGTTTCTTATTTTTTACATTTGAAAAATTTAGTTACCACTTTTGGCCATAATAAATTATATATTTGAAAGTATGGATAAATTTAAATAAGTGTTTTCTAATATGAGTGTAGAACGTCATTAAAAGAAGCTGACAAACTAATAGATCCGGAAATATATCAAGTAGTAGGAATTCTCAAAATTATTCCCTATGTTACTGCTTATAAAGCAATGAATAAAATTGTTCATTGTTGTTTTACCCCTGGAAAAGTTGGATTTTTACATGTTGCTTAAATCAATGAATTAGATAAAGCTCTGAAAAGCATCGATAAACTGTCCGAAACACCAAAAATTCACGTTATTCTTACTCACGTAAAAGAAAGTTTACGTCTCATAGAAAACAATAATGGATTAGGGTATTGGTCAGAAAAAAGCGGACAATCTACACATCATGATTTTTTTAAATTATGGGCACGTTACAAGGTAACATGTATACAGCAGAAATCATACTCCTTACGGGTATTAAAAGCAGTAATAGAATTTTCTTTGCTTCACTTATGATTTTAAACATTATTTACTAATCCTCGTTGTCGGTCCTGAGCTAAATTTTCGATATATTCTTTTTTAGACGCTAAACTTAAAAAAGCGTTCTACATAATAAACTCGATTACGCAAGCTTTGTAGCACAGGTGGTTATGTAAAAATCTCAAACTGCGCATAACTCGCGAAAGGGAGCAGCTAGGATTTTAAATTCAGCTGATTTTTAATGTCCAAACGATATAGAAACTTTTTTCGTTAGCAGATTTTGGATCCATTTCAGACAAACTTTTTCAGTCTTCAAGGACAGCGTGGTTCCCATAACCAAAAATAAACATTCAGCAAAAAAAGCCCTCTCAAGCCAAAGCATTCCATAGCCTACGAGGTGCATCAAATGCTTAGCCTCTGGGCAGTCGTTCGTCGCTTCTCGAAGAAGCAATTAAAAGACGCGGTCTATGTCTAGCACCACCTACCTTACCTACCTCACCTCACCAATGCATTCGTACCTTCGAGTGGGTCACACTCGAAATGCCCAAAAAAGTACTTGACTACTACTTGTACCGACTAGAAGTACCTTATTCTTGATGAGATATCAACGAACGTCGCCCTTCAAACGGCACCAATGGACCCACGTTTCTATCAAATTCGGACGAGCCGGGAGGGCATCGAATGACGGCATCATCGGACCTAATTTGACAAATTTAGTTGACTCACACAGACAGATCTACGAACGGACGTAAAACGCTTTCAGATCTTTAGTCGACGGAAGACAGAACGCGAATTTAAGTGACATAACGACTTGAAGACGTGTAGCCATTTAAATTAAAAACCAGCAGAGCTCGTTTCTTACCGTGAAGGATGTATCGATTCTGCAAATCAGCTTAGTGCAGCCAGAATAGAAACGGCGAATCGGGCCCAATGCATTTCTCTACAAATTGCGATGGTCCAGGGAAAGGTGAAAACCTGACATGGAACATTCTATCCCAAAAACGAGAAATCTAATCCTTGCCCGCGCCTTCTTTTTCGCTGGCGAATGTAGTGTGTCGGTAACTATAAGTTAGGGCAAGTCTAATATAATATCACTTTTGTTTTCTTGATTCCTTTGGAATTTTGCCATCTGTTTTCTATTTCATTACTCGGAATTCTACAACAACAAAAAGCCAATGTTTAATCTGCTTGATCTGTAAAATGATAAAAAAAGGTTTTAAAAAGTTCACAAGAAATTCCGGTTTATCCTTAGACAGTTAAATTGCTATTTAGCCAGAAATATTGCGGGCTAAAGTTTTCAACATTAATTTAAAATTCGGAAAATTCGAATTGAAAGTCAAATTATTGAATGATATTTTTTAGTTCAATCATGTTTCCTCAGAATATCCATACCACCATTTAAATTTAATTTTATTCTGTCAATTTCGAAGTAAAACATGAGCAGGTTTTACCTCTGCCTTTTTACTCAAATAGAAATTAGAATCTAAATTTCATTTTTGATATTTCGAATCTGTTTATATCGTTCTAATTTTTGCAAATATGTCTCACGACTGCAGGCCTCGAATCTGCGTTCGATACTGATCCGATGGGATCTCTCTCCCCTTATATAGCACACACCTACCCCACTGCTTAGGGAAGGCCCACGCATGCGTCCCTCCTTTCTAGGCGCCAAACTCAACTCGTCATCCAGGGTGCACCGAGGTGCAAGGATCAACCTCAAGGGTCAAACTCCACGATCCCACACACAATACATTTGAGCGTCCAGGACGCGAGCACAATCTAATTTTAATTTTTCTAAGGTTGAAATAAAACATGAGCTGCTTTTAGATCTTGATTTGTATTTAACTAAAGAAATTGCAAATTAGATAAATACTTCGTGATAGTAACAAGCGTGATTTTTCTAGGGTGGATCAATTTTCTCTAATTTATTCAGGGGTAGTAAAAATGCATTGGATACTTCGAACATCTGTACAGGATCACTCCCCTTACCAGCAGTACCGAAATCTACTACAAGAAGAATGGCCTCATGCGAAAGTGTGCTAGTGTCTGGAGACCTACTATTTTAATGGAGGCTAAAAAATATCAGAATCTACAGAATTGCAAAGTGACACTCAACGAAGACTGCATTTACATCTTTGTATATTACCAATTGACCAGGAAACATGGCGTAGCTGAAAATCGTTTGAAGCACGTTCGACTCGATATGGAAGAACTGGAACTTAGGACTGAAAACAGTTTAAAATTAATCAGATTAATGTTACTCAGTTTAAACTTGACTTAACCAATACTGCAGTGATGATAAAACAAATTAGAGAATATATATATTCGGTTTCGTTTTCGATTCCTTTGGAATAGAACTGAAGGGACTATGAAAAAAGCCACCGAACGCGTCCTCGGGTTGCGGATAGAGGGTCCCTGTACCAAGGTTTTTGCTGAATATGGTTACAATAATTAATAAGCAGTCGCGGACGATTGTCCAGGAATGCTCCCGAAGGAATAACCCCTAAGCGGAGGCGTAACAACCGTGCCGAAAGCTGAATGGCACCTGGGTGAGGTATCTTAAATGGTGACTCTGAGATACCGGGCGACCTCTTAGAGTACGCAGCTTTATCCTTGCACGGGGGGCTCTACAAGTATGGAAGAACCCTTTCCCTACCTGCTCGTGGGAACAACAATGACGAGAGCTTTGGTTGACTCAAATCGAAGGCTCAAACCAACGATGGATCAAAGGACCAATAGACGCTTACATCAACTGAACAAGAAGATTGGATGGGCAAGACAGAATGCGTCCCGTGTTCAATGTGTGATTGACTACATAACATCTGGTAGACCGTTCACGGAAAGGGTTCGAAAGTTTGCTTAAGAACTGAGGACCTTGATTCACACACTGAACAAGTCAAAGCTGCTGACAATCAAGCAGCATATTGTTAACAAAATACGGCTGTTACCTGACGCAAGGAGGAGAATACAGAAGAGGGAGAGATGGATCAGGGAGAATCAAAAGTTTCTCGCTGAGCCATCTCGCCTGTTCAGTGATCACCCTGTTTCTGTCAAAAATTCACCCAAGCCCAACGAGGTAGAGACTTTTTGGAGAGAGGTATACAAGATCCCGAAAACACTGAAGTTGAAAGA
Source organism: Andricus coriarius (assembly GCA_932066315.1). Taxonomy (NCBI): domain Eukaryota; kingdom Metazoa; phylum Arthropoda; class Insecta; order Hymenoptera; family Cynipidae; genus Andricus; species Andricus coriarius. The sequence continues at coordinate 8,687 of CAKNWT010082364.1, read as the reverse complement.
AGATACTGACAATATCATCCGCTTCAAGGAATTCTGCGAAAACCTCATAAAATCTGAGGAGGAATGTCGATCAGTGACTGCCGAAGAGGTGAAAAAAGCACTTAGAGGAACGAAGAACTTTTCCGGTGCTGGACCAGATTGCATCAAGAACTTCTGGTGGCAGAAGTTTACTTCCACACACCATAATTTGGCTCGCATATTCACCTCGTATTTAAAGTCAGAGACGCCTATTCCGCAGTGGCTGGTTTTAGGACGCATTATACTCCTACCGAAAAAAGGCAACTTCTCCAACCCAGAGAATTACAGGCCAATAACTTGTTTGAACACGCTGTATAAAATCTGTACAGCTGTCCTAAACAACAGGATTGTTCGGCTAATTGAGTCTGTGTGGCGTGAGATGTTCGAACAACGTGGCTCGAAAAAAGGTGCAGCAGGCTGTCGAGAAAACCTGCTAATTGACAGGTGTGTCTGCAAAGACGCTGCAGCCCATCAACGCGTCCTATCAATGGCCTGGATTGATTAACGGAAAGCTCTCGATTCAACCTCTCATAGACTTATGATCTGTCTGTTGGAAAGCTTGAAGGTGCATCCACACATAGTGAGATGCATAGAGAGATTAATGCCTCTTTGGAAAACTAGATTTACTGTCTCATCTGGAAATTATCGTGTGACAACAAACAACGCTACCTTCCAGAGGGGCGTCTTTCAGGGCGATTCCATGAGCCCTTTACTTTTTAGTATCACACTTCTGCCTCTATCTCTCGCACTACGAAATTCTTCTGGATACCTCTGTGGCGACACTAACCAGCGCGAGCATAAGGTCACTCATGTATTTTATATGGATGACCTGAAGCTCTATGCCTCTGGTAAAGGCAAACTTCAAACTGCCATAAATATCGTCAAGAAGTACACAGGAGAGATCGGGATGGACTTTGGATTGGATAAATGTGCTAAAATGCACCTGAAGGACGGAAGGATTGTTGGCATTCCCGAGGAGCCTGAGCCTCAAAGCCGCATTCAGGACGTAACATCAGTAAAGGAGTCTCTCCGAAGCAAACACAAGCATCTTCTCCAACAGATTTGGTCTTCCAATCTGTCAGCATTGAACAAGATATCTGCGACTAACATGCTTGCTGTCCCGGTTCTACTCTACTCGTTTGGCGTGGTTCAATGGACGAAGAACTAACCTAAGGCCCTTGATGTCACCACACCTAAGATCATGCATATGCATAAAAGCTTGCACATAAATTCGTCAGTTCCACGATTATACATTTCACGCCGTCAAGGCGGACGCGGACTTCTGAATCTCCAGTGTCCTCATAACCGAATTGTTTGAAGTGCAGCTTAGATCGTAGCCAATGGCAAAAATCCTGTCCTCAACATGGTCAGGAACCACGTGATGATTGGCAAAGGAGCGTTCCTTTACAAAGCCGCAGAGAAATCGGCCGAGACCCTTGGCCTGAATTTTAACATCAGAAGTGAGGAAAGTGCATTACTTCATCTAGATGCTTCACTTCTGAAAGCCGAAGTAAAGAAAGCGGAAGTTGAAAAATTCCATCAAGAGCCACTCGACAAAAAAATGCACGGAAATTTTCACAGAAATGTAGCAAACCAGTCCTTGTCGAAGGAGCAAACTTTTGCTTTCCTCAGATCATCAGGGCTTAATTCAGGTACAGAGGGTTTCATTTTCGGATGCCACGACGGTGTCATTTCCACCTTAGCATACCGTGACCACATTTTATGTCAAGAAGTTCCGAGCGACGTGCATCTACATACATAAAGCGGCCCTAAGAGTCCTTTATTACCATCTTTGTCGCTCTTACGGTGTTGGCCGCGACCCTGCCCTGCCGAACGCTTCAAAGGAGATAGAGTCAATTGTCCTAAACGAGAAGTGCGAAATTTTCCGGAACTATGATTTTCGGACAGCAGTCACCGTCGCACATTCCAGGCCTGTCATTGTTATCCAAGATTTCGAGAAACGAACTATATTCGAGATCGAGTTCTTGGCCCGTTCCGAATACAGCATCACTGCCAAGGAGAAAGAAAAGGAGGAGAGGCATCAAGACTTTAAAAGGGAGCTGCGAAGACTGTGCCCAAAATATTCGGTACAAGTAATTGTCCTTGTGATAGATGTTCTCGGAGGTGCGAAACTATCACTGATTCGTAACCTTAAAGCCATACCCGCGTAATAATATGACAAGGCACTTGAGAAATGGATGCAGAAAGCTGTCATCCTTGGGTCGCTTCGTGTACTCAAAACACACGTGGGTTTCGCCGGCCTGACGTTGTGATTTCATCGTGTCCTGTGACCACCCATCTCACGGTTGTGAGACGTGGCCATGAGTGTGATTTACCGCGGTACTACTGGGAGCCTATGTCATTCTTTAGATGGCAGTTGCTCCCAGTGAGGCCCTGCGGTGGTTGTTGAACCTTATTTTGCAAGTACAGTGAACTTTCTTTTATTCTAATGGCCTTGAAACGTTTGCGCTCGGTGAATCTAAGACTGGAGGGGTCCCCACCTCTATCGTGATTCAGCAGTTTTTTTTTTCATCAACGACGCCCATTGGCTGCCCCGTTCTTATATCAATGGTTCGCAAGTATGCAACTTTTTCAACTGAAAAGCGCGGGAGATTTGAAATCAATAATAATAATACAAATAAATACACTCAACATTCCTAGAACTGCTCGCCCACGCAGTATCTCAGCGCGTAGGGCGAGAGGCGATGGCGACTCTCGTCTCGGAAGGGCCGCGTGCGTGAGTATTCAGTCGCGTATATTACGCAATATGAGGCATTCGGAGTGAAAGCGGTTCAGGCGGTCTCGGCTTATTACGCAGTTGAAAAAGTCGCGGTCCGATAGACTGTATGCATGCAGCAGTGTTATGCAAGTGTCTTTGAGGTGTTTTTCTTGGCGTTAGACAATTTGCCAACTAAAAATCAATATTATAGATCAAAAAACGAAACAAATATTTCGCGGAATAGTGAGTTTTGTGGCATGACGTCGATAGGTAGGAATGCCAGCCTTCAGGAAGGTTAGTACATGGTACTGCAACTGCAGACGACATTTTGGAGAAAATCTCCGAAACGTGAAGGTAAGTTATAAAGGTCTTCATAGTAATCTTTTCAAGTGTAGAATGCAAATTTCACACAGGTGCTTGCATTTCGTAACACTGAAAGGTCGTGAATCTACAAGAGAATGGAATCTGGCTGAGAAAATCCATTCTACACTTGAGAAATATTACTCTTTGTACATTTATGACTTTTTCGTTTAAAATATTTTCTCGAAAAAGTTGTCTGCGTTCCCACGACGGCATGTCAAAATACTCAATTCAAGGCTTCCCGCTCTTTGGGCCTCTTTTTTTTAATTGGTCACCCACTGATGCGGGCGTGGCCGTACAGCCCGTACAGGGACCGTGTTGGGAGATTACGAAACTGCGCACATTAGAATAAGCGTGTATAGGGGGTGTAGAATAAGAGAACTGTAGAATAGGCGAACTGTAGAATAAAAGAAAGTTGACTGTATATAAATGTTAAGAATATAGGGAGCTAGATTGGATCGCTACAGAAGATTAGATACTCAACTCCTAGTCCAAGAGCTGGTGACGATTTTCGTGAGGTGGGAGTATAAGTCCTAGTTTTTGGCGAATATATTTGGGAAATGACCCTTCCTTCGTAACCCATAAATGCCAGACGCCCTGCCTGGGGCGTTTGGGCACCTGAGCCAGGTGAAAGAATTGGAAATTTGCAGTCACAGTATAAGAGGCAATTTTCTTCTAGGATCGATTATTGATGCCCCAAGCTTATTATTATGCAATCGCCAGACCGAAAGCTTGGGGATAACATACTGACAGACTCGATAATTATCAATAAAAAAACTTGGATTTTGCAGTGAGAGTATAAGGTCTGGCGTTTTTAATAACATAGAGAATAGTATTCACAGGTAGCATTCGTAAAACGGCAGACCGAAATTCCAGGGATAACACCTTGAAAATTAAGTTTGAAAATGAATAATTTTCCTCGAAAGTGTAGGTCAGAGCGGGGACGAAGGGACGTTTCCGGCAGTCGCCGTCGCTGTTATCCCCTCCACTCAGCCTTTTACCCTGACACGGCTGCTCCCTCGTCCCTCGGTCCCCGCTCAGGCCAACACATCCGAGGAAAATTATTCATTTTCAAACTTAATTTTGAAGGTGTTATCCCCGGAATTTTAGTCTGTCGTTATACGAATGCTATGTGTGAATACTATTATTTATGTTATTAAAAACGCCAGACCTTATACTCTTACTGCAAAATCCAAGTTTTTTTATTGACAATTATCGATTCTGGCAGTATGTTATCCCCAAGTTGTCGGTCTGGTGATTGAACAATAATAAACTTGGTGCATCAATAATAATCGATCCTATAAGAAAATTGGCTGTGATACTCTCACTGCAAATTTCCAATTTTTTCACCTGGCTCAGGTGCCCGAACGCCCCAGGAAGGGTGTCTGGCATTTATGGGTTTCGAAAGAAGAGTCATTTCCCAGATATATCCGCCACAAACTAGGACTCATACTCCCACTTCACGAAAAACGTCACCAGCTCTTGGACTATCCTAGATGCCATACATGACGCTAGATGTTGTATATCGAGATGTATAGGACTATGCTCCCAAAATCATTTTTCTTACTCGAGGACGAAAAGTTAGTATGGAAGAATTGGCCCAATCATCAATATCCACGATCATGTTGAGGAATGTATCTTTAAGGTTCGTACTAGATATACCACTTCTCGACAAAACACATTATCAACTCTACCATATTCATTCAATACCCGTTCTTCAAGAAATATTTGTAACCAACTCTGGCCAAGCGCATAGAAATTATAACTCTAGATACATCGGCGTAGATGAATCTCACAGAACCTACATCCTAATGACTGAAGATCAATTCTTGAAATGTAAGTACCTTCAGCAATATCATCTTTGCAAGAGAGATCCTATTATCCACGAGACGCCGTCCAGTAAAACTTGCGAAAGTGAGCTGCTGCTCCACCCAAAACAAGACACGTTTAAAATCTAGGATATCAAAATTTCATTCCAGAGCGACTCACATTGGATCAAGATGAAGGCTTAAGCGGGATGGATTTACTCTCTCGGCAGGGAACAGTCAGCAGAAATAATCAGCCCAATGCAACTATTAATACAAATTCAGTTATCAAAATTGGCAATAGTCCAACTAGCTCCTGGCTGTATATTGAAAAAAGAGTCCGAAATTTTAACTAGCCTCTCAGTCAACCGATATTTTACAGAGTTTATATATGAGCCAACTCTACATTTCGACCTAACAAAAATATCACCTATCGCTGGACACAATAACAAGATGAAGCGTTGCTGTTCTCGCAACGAGATCGTATGCATTATTCATACATGCAAGAGGAAAAACAAATTGATTGACGGCACCATTCAGTATATTGATACTGGATTTTAAACCTAATCTCTAATGAGATATTAGAAATCACTGATTTTCATCATTTTGACCCACGACACAATGGGTCATTCTGCTCAGCGAACACTGTAAAACTAAGTTTTACAGTGTTCGAGAATTAAATAAAAAGAAAAACGTTAATCTCAATGAGCCATGCTCTTAATGAGAAAGGACAGAAAAGGTCCTTGTAAATGCGATGCTCATTCACAGGATTTAAATCCCACTTTACCATTGAATTTAGACAGGTATTTCCCTACGGCGCATTACCGACTATTTTCTTGGGAAATTACGTAAAATACCTGGAAGAATTTAAATGTCTGTGACGTCACGCGTGTCTCTTCAGCTGGCGAACGCGTGCGCAGAAAAATCAATAAATGTATATAGGTCACAGACCCGTCTGGACAAGATAAGAATTGATGTGTAAATACACAACTGCCTATATCAAATCTGATATGCGTAAGAATCTGCTCTTTCTCAGAGAGAGATTCTAGTTTACTATACGTCCTATCTATCTAACCTGAAACTAAACGGCATAAATTGTCAACGCGTATCTAATTAGGAAAACCTATTAGGTATCTGTAAGAGGGAACCGCAGTTTTTCCCTTATAGCTGGTGCTCTAGCCGACGCATCGGCGAAAGAACATCTTTCTTGTCGGGGGCGGCTGTTTAACAGCTCACCCATCTAGAGTAGCCAGGTAAGTCCCCACTGCGGTGTTACCTGCGATACATGTGCGCTCCGATTCTGGTGGTAATTCGAAGAAGGTTTACCGCATACTACTTACTATATCGGTAAACTCTATTGCTTCATTGTCGATTTCCGATATGTTACGTTCCTCAAAGATGGAACCCCTCAAAGAAGATTAACATCGCGGAATTAATGCTTATAAAATCATCAAAAAAGACGTTGCCTACCGACAAAATTATAGAAATGAAGAATCTTTATGGGGTATCGAGAAGCAATTAGAGGAATTCAGATATCGTAAGGCATTCCGAAAAAAGCATTTAACCCTTAGTCATGGGTCACATATTGCATTAGGTTTATTGACAATCCTGGGATTAATAACCTATTTTTTTAAATCTCAAATCTGAAGAGTAATATTAGCCTGTGTCGCTTGTGTTAGGAAGGAGCGATCTAGGAGGTCCAGTGCTAGTGACGTCAAAGGAAATACTCAAAATATCGAAGAAGCTGATCCTGGACAACACGATGAATATGAGTTAAAATTACCTAAAATGGCTCCGAGAGCTATTAGCCCGAATGCAAATGAGATCTTCTCCCAGGAAATCATCCAGTTGGCTCCTGAAAAAGCAGCCAATTCAGCAAAAGTATCGGGGACGCCCCTGTGCGAGGTACACCTATCAGTAGCTCCAACCCATGTGATGTGATAAGTGATTGTGAGTGATCCCTATAAAAACAAAAGTGAAAGAAAATGTTCCCAAGTGTTAAAATGCAAAAAGTCACGAAATTACACAAGTGGAAGTGTAATAGTTTAAAAAAATTTCACATAAATGTACAATATTTTCTATAATAAGTTCAAACCACGACTCAGAAGCAGCTAGAATTAAATGTAAATTACATTACTTTTTGATATGAATACTAAGGCGCTTGTGTGAATGGAGAATTTAAAAATCACTACTAAGTATGTATATGTCTATACAAAAAGCGTCTAAACCAGAAATTTTAATATAAAAAAGTTATTAATCCACCGAGCATGGGAGAGGACTTTTCATTTTCACCCAGTTATCCAGGACACTACCCACACCTCCCAGGGGGGGGGGGTGTTACGAACCGTCCTCGTACGTAATTACATTTTGTATTCAACCTATTCCAAATTAAAATCAACTCTCCAAGAGGATATACGCAACGTAAGCAATCTTAAAACATAAGCCAGCATGAACATTCCTTTGCCCGTGCCTATGTAAACAAACGATTCATTTTGACAGCTGATCTGACCTATAATAATTAACCGTTTATAATAATGTTTATATCACCGTTGCCTAATTAACAATTTCTTGCTATTACGACATATTTTCAAAATTATTAACTGAAGACAATGGACATTTATAAACTACTGAAGTAAGTAAACTACATTGGAAGCAATTAATAATCAATAGCCAATCAAATTAAAAATTAAAATTTGAAAATATTAAATTAAAGGAATCAAAGGTGTCTCTAAGTCACGTTATGACAGTTAGCATTTTTTAGAAGTCAGCGATTCCCAATATAGCTTCCTTCTACGGTTTCTTTCCAAATTGTCGCTTGAAAATACAGAGAGTGAGATTGAGACTATAGGACAAGCGAAAATAAATGACGAAAATGTGAAACAATTACGTGATAGGCATGCGGTTAGGTAAACTGAATTTTATGGTTGTCCAGTAATGTATTTAGCAGAAAAGTTACCAAGCGATTTTAATGAGGCTATGTAATCTGATCAAAAAGAGTTATGGAGAGAGGCTATGTTAGATGACATGGGTTCTTTACAGGAAAATCAAACTATTTTAACAGCAAGCGAGATGTGACGCTTTACAACACCATCTGTAAAGCTGATCTTGAGTACACGCCCTTGAATTTGTCCTCAGAGGAGGCCTTGAGTACCAGGGCAGAAACCATAGAGGAATTAGAAACGCAATGGAAACAGAAAGCCATCCACGGCGAGCACCCCAAAACGTTAGACCAACATGAAGTGGACAGTAAGGCATCCAATATTTGGCTGAGAAAGGACGTCCTGTATCCGGAAACGGAAGGATTCGTTATTGCGATGCAGGACAGGGTTGCCAGCACCAGAAATTATCGAAAACACGTGCTCCATCAAGACGTGGTTGACCCGTACCGATTATGTGGAGATACCAACGAATCCATCGAGCATATTATTCATGGTTGTCGCGTAATAGCTCAAAGAGAATATACGCACAGGCATAATGATATGGCGGGAATTATACATCAACAGCTTGACCTAAACCTAGGACTCTTAACTGAATGGATGCCTTTCTATAGATACGTCCCAATGCCCGTTTGAGAAAACGAAGATTACATCTTATATTGGGATGTTACTATCCAGACGGATCATTACATCAGAGCCAATCGGCCGGACATCGTCATGCGAGAAAAAAAGGGTGGAAAAGTATACATCATCGACATTGCTTGTCCGCTTAACCGAAACTTGCAGGCAACCTACACAACCAACATCCACAAGTATAGCGAGCTAAGGCATGAAGTAAAGACAATATGG
>CAKNWT010082200.1:0-11146 GCA_932066315.1 Andricus coriarius | reverse complement strand
GTATGTGCTTCTTTTTCGCATGAAAAAAGGCACGTGCTTGTTTCTTACACTTGCTTTCCAGTATAGAAAACTGTCTTCCAATATCGCAATTTGCACGAAGAGAAAAAGAAGCACATACTTCTTTCAAATTGTAAATAATTACAAATAGTTCAACTAACTATTCTAATTTAAATCACTTCATTATCTTCATTAGAACTGAAGATAGTACAGTTGTATGTATATTTGCACAAAAAATGAACAATTTATTATATTCTGCAAATTTTTAAACGTCAATTTGTTTTGAAATGTTTAAGGTACCACCACTAATTTTTCAGATTTTTCCTAGTATTTTGTCAGTAAAAAACTATGTTCCAAAGTTTACTGTCTTTAAAAGTTGTCAAATTTCCCTACTTTTTAACATATTTTCGGGTCTCAAAGCTATAAAAATACTTTTGGCATGTTCGTTTCAGGTTCATTAACGTACAAAATTTTTACCTTTAAAATGATCTTTCATTTATTGAGCTACCATTTTTTCTTCACTTACTTTTTTAACGTCAAAGCCAGAGGACTCGAATTTTCTTGCCGATAGTAAAAGTCCGAAAACATGACAACAAGCAGTAGTATTTTTAAAGTATTTTATTTTTAATGGTAGTTTTGTTTGAAAATCTGGTCTTAAAATATTTTGAAATTGAGTGAGTTTACAGAAATTTTTATGCAATTTCTGTGTCTCGTGAAATGTAATGATTTAGATTCCTCAATCCTCGCGACGGTAGTTTTATCACATTGGGGAGGAAGCGGAGAGGTGGAAAAGAGCTGAATCTGAAGATTTCTGGCCTTGTCTGCGGTCATTGTAACTCCGTATCTCTTTAAAAGTGTTTGGCTGGTTTTGCGTATAGCGTAGGCCGTATGCGATACGCTACAAACTCTGTGAATCATTAGAATTTTCGGCCAACAGTACGTGAATTGAATCCAATCGAGTTAAATTTTTATTCTGACAATTGTTAGATCGCGAATTACTACTAAACACTTTAACAACCTACTAGGATATCAAAATACGAGGAGACATTATACGTTTGATACATTTCAACACTGTTAGAAAAATCTGTACTAGATTTAGTATACAGGTAATGGAAGAAAGAATGCACAACATGAAATTAAATTTGGTATACCAGCGTATAGTAGATTTACTATATTTATATTGAATTTAGTACACGCGTCATGTACGTGTATACTAACTTCAGTATGAGTATACTAAATTTACTATACTCTGGTATACTGAATTTAATTTCATGTTGTGCATTCTTTCTTCCATTGCATGTATACTAAATTTAGTAGAGATTTTTTTAAGAGTGAAGTTCAATTTTAATATATTTCAGCTTTATTTGTAAAACTGAAGTGAATTTTAAGATTCGTTTGTGAAGTGTCTGAGTGAAATATAATAGAGGAGTGAATTAATCGGCAAGAGAAAATATTTTTACAAACAGGTATAACAGGTTATTTACATTTTTCCTAAAACATGGAATTTACACTTTTTTTTTAACAAAAATTTGGGTATACTGAATAACCATTTAAAACTGAATATTTATAATTGACTCTAATTATGTGTTATTTGTACTAATAATCAGGGTGTCTAGCGAAATTTCGTTTTCAAATTCCCCGATCGGAATTAACGTTTTCCGCGATTTTTCTCTTGTGATATATGTATCTCAATTTTGCACCTCATTCTTAGTTAAAAAATTCTTTAAAAAATACCAGAAAAGTTGAACAAATTAATATTCTTTTATCAGGATCGGTATGATTTTACTAAGACGACCGGTTTAGGAGAAGTTTGAAAGAAAATACCTTGAAATGAAGAGTCAAAATACCATGTGTATCAGAAAAATGAGAAATTTATTACTTCTAAGCCAAAATTAAAAACAAGGTAGGACGAACTTTGAAAAACATGGATTAAATTCTATTGAAATTTAGCTTTAAAAAACGCCCAAGAAAATTTTGTAATTTAGACTTTTTCCGCTGCGTAGTGTATATTGAAAAAAATTATATTAAAAAAGTTAATTGTACTATTAAATTGTTATTGCTACTTTATCAATTATTTGTTTAATTTTATTATTGTTCTTAAACTTGCGAAAAAATGTTTGATATGAAATATTCGCTCTTCAAAATAATGATCACTCAATACAAAACATACATAAGTATGACAAAATTAAAACAAAAATAATTTTAAAATCTTTCACTTTATATGCGTTGATTAAAAATAGTATACAAATTACTAAAATGACAATTCATAAAAGCATGAAAATAATTTATTTGAAAATTTTTTTTTCTCGACTTTTTGAATTTTCGAACTTTTTATCCTAGAACTAATAATTTTAAAACAGGGTGGCCGCTGGTCCGGGAAATGACCAGGCATTTTTGAGACCGGCAAAAACCGGGCAATTCATTTTACGAGACGATTCTGAATCTCAAAGCCGTAACTAGTCTTTTTTGTGCCCGGTGCGACTGATAATTTTGCGCCCACGTTCCAAACGCCACAGGACAATATTTGGATATTGAAGCCCAGGCCAACTGGGATAACCTTTTTTTTTTTTAAAGAATTAGGTGAACAAGAGTTAATTTGGTCCCGTTTGCGTCCCCTCACGACCAGTGCCCTGTGCGGGGGCACCGACGGCACCGCCCTTGTTACGGCTCTGCAGTGAATCTGTTCAAAACTAAACAATTTACAGATTTGAACGTTAACAATTGGACTGTTTCAATTCGAAAGCCATAGTAGTTAAACAAATGTAAACGCTCCATTGAAACTTTATAAACTATTTTAAAATATAAAATAATTTCAAATTAATAGATTTATGATTAAACGTTTTGTTCAATTTCAAACCGAATGTTCAAATATTGCGTCAGTCTAAAATATTTCATTCTTAACCCATGCAATTTGAATTTTTTAACTAAAAAAAGGATTTTTTTGTCAATATTTAGCAATGTTTGATTGTTTATTTAAAATCAGCAATTATACATCAAATATGCAAAATAGAAAGCCTTGAATCGTTAAAGCTTCCGAGTGCTAAATTCAAATCTTTGAGCGTAGAGTTTTAATTCTTTCATTTTGTTGATTTTTTAATTTGCAAGGGAAATTGTCGAATTTTTATGTATAAATAACAATTGAAAAATTATTTATTTCAAAGGAATAAAAATTAAATGACACTGGGACCTGAAAATTATGGTAACCGAGTTTATTGAAACACCAGGAGTATGGGATAAAGGAACAGTGCGTGGGTATTCACCCGCGGATATTGTGTAATATTAGGAAATTGTTCACACGGCCCTGATTGTTTACGTTTGGATTCCCTTTAATTATGGCCACGACCACGGCAAGCAATGCCCGGAACCGGTCTTATATTGGGTGTTGAGTGTAATTTAAATTCAAAATAATATAATTTTTAACATTTAGATATTTATTGATTCATTCTTCAATTTAGAGCATTGGCAATGCTAACGTGGATTTATATTTTTTAACAAGAAATCTTTCAATTGTTTAATTTATAAAAGTTTAAAATGTCCAATTTTGTAGCTTAACATCATTTAATTTAAAATTGTTTATAATGTTGAAAGCTTCCATGTTATAGACGTGTAAATTATTGAGGGTTTGAATAAAAAAATTTTTAGGCTTCAATTTTATAAGTATACAATTCAAAAGAGTTCCACTACGTTGAGTGCTTTAATTTTTAGTTCAGTTTATTCGAATTCGAAGTTTTTAATTTCAATGACCGTGCCGAATTTGCTGTCAACCGAGAATAAACAGGGAAATGTCATTGAATTTTTTCTTTCACTGCATCAGACCCCTGTAAAAACTCAGGACCATAGTACGATCGGAAGTTCAATGGAAAAAAATCCCAAAATGCCGTATTTAATGTTTAAAAATAACAAAGTTATTGACAAAAAATAGCAGAAATAAGACAGAAAAAATCAGCACAACAAATTTCTCTGAGTTCGAGTTTTACGCTGACATTAAGGTAAAGACACCAGTTAGTGACATGCGACCAGTTAGTGACACCCTAGATGAATTTCCTTATTTATTGAAAAATTGAAATCAAATCAAAATGTAAATGAAGGCCTAGTAAAAAGCAGCATGCTTCAATATAATATTGCATATAAATATGTCCGGAGAATAATTTTTAAAGCAGTGTATAAAAAATGTTCAAAAACTGATACTGCCACCAAGACGCGCGCCTCTCGCTGTTACACTTTTATAAGTAGGGAGAGCGTTCAGAAAGTAAAAGTGAGTCGGTGCATTTTCGTTTTTTTGAAACAAATAACGTACAAAAAAAGGGCTAACATTTTTATTCAGCGAATTTGTGTGTCGGTAAGAAGTTGTCTTGAGGAAAAAGGTTTGGATAATGATTCATTATGAGCAATAATATTAAACGGTCCAAGAATTCGCAAAGGGACAGATTAGTGACAGGATCAAGGAAAATGTATTTCAAGGAGAATCAATCATGTTTGGGGTGAAAAAACGTTATTGCAATTAACTTTAATGTTTCTTTCAACTTGTCCCTAACTTCGATGGTCATTCTTATCGTAAAAATCTTTGAAAAGTGTGTTGTTAGAGTCGGGTGTCAGTGAACTGATTTTAGAATTACAGATGCTGTGTATACTAAACTCGAAATAATGCACTTGTCAATTTCCAAGAGCTAAACTTGTTTTGCCATTTTGCCAGTTTTCCCAATCGAAATTTCGCGATGATTTGGGCATCAGTTGATCTAAATATCGTTTTTACGACAATTCCAATACGCGAAACTATTGGACTGGAGGAACAAAATTGCGATCGAAGGATTTCGCACTGTTGTCGGTTTTGTTTATAAACATACAATACTGACCAGCCACACGGCCATTTTCCGTTAAGCAAAATTTTAAAACCAGACGCTTGGATATGATTGGTCGTGGGACCCCAATCTAGGCGTATGGTGGCAAATTCGTGCTACCGGAAGTTCAAGAGCATTTTTATTGATGTTCTGGTAAAAAATAGCCCCAAGTTATATTTTAATAAAAGTATACAATCTTCTAATTCGAATACTATTGAAAAATAGTTATTGTACATACGTTTTCTACTCATTTGCTTTATCAGAAACAAACATCAACCATTTTTAACCCTATCACGTGTTTCTGTCACTAAAAGGTTCCAAACGCCTTTTTGGACCTGTTAGTGACAGGGGTAAAGCACTGTCATTAAAAGGTACACAGTCGTCACTAACCCATCCACTCGTATGAATCACACAAAAAATTAATAATTAGAAACAAGCAATGTGGACATTGCTGCTATCATGCTTTTAGTATCAAAAAACAACTACTTCACTTATACTTACAAAACAACTCGTGATTAAAGCATATACAACAGTGAAAAACTAAATCTTGTACTCCCGAAAACTAACAGTGTCACTAACTGGTGTCTTTACCTTAATAATCTTACGCAGAAAATAAAAATTTCTAATTTAAATTTATGACAGTAGACTTCCTAGATCTGCTCACGAATCCCCGGCATATATCCCCGTATTTTTCAAGGTGCACAAAATTCTCGGCAAATTCCCGGATTTCGTAACAATGGCTGCCTTCTTTTGTGCCTCAAAAATACCTAAATCCGATCCCCAGTTTGAAAATAATGGAAAAATTACTTCAAGAAGGAAGGTTCGATTGTTATAAAAGCTTGCAAAAAATGTCTTTAATATGAATTTGTTGAACCTTTTTTGGATGTTAGGTGTTTTTTGACAGTTGGCCATTCAGGAACCCTATAAAGGCCCTTGTCTACAATATTTCCCCCTCTGTTTAAAAAAAAATTCTCAGTCCGATAAACAGATTGAAAATATATCATTAAATTTTCAAGAGTTTAAAGTTAATATTGATCATGAAATTTTGTCAAAAAATTGTTAAAATTATGAATTTGATATGAAATCGCATTTCTGTATTGTAGCTAGTTGCTTTACAGAGAGATAGAGATCTTTCTTCTTCCAATTGTTTTCAAATGATATCGATAATAATATTCATTGATGAATTTTTATCATAATAATTAAATATGAGAAAATTTTAGAACTAGGCATTGAAAATTGAATTACTTTTTAATTCGAATTGAAGGGCTTAAACTTGCGCAATTTCATAAATTGGAAATCATAGCGAACTTGTTTTTTATTCTTTTTTTTTTTTTTAATTTTTAATGTATTATCTTAAAATTGTCTGATTTTTAGTTGAAGATATAGAAAAATGAGTAATTTAAAATTAAAAAACATTTTACTCGAAGATTTCAAGAATGAATAACAATTTTAAGTGAAGAGTTAAATATTAAACGATTGGAAATGTAAAAGTTAAAAAATGTGTTGTTTAAAATCAAACTAGATAAATTAAAAATAGAACTACCTGAAATTGATACCTCCGTAATTTAATAATTTGTTTAATTTTGAACGGTTGTAATTTTAGAGTTCTCAATTTTCATGCTGGACGCTGAATTTTCAATTTTTTCCTTTTATAAGTTTTAATTCTTCAATTAAAATTTAAATGGTTGGATTTTGAAAAGAATAATAAACATTTTAAACATTTTTGATTTTTAAAGGATTTAAATTTACCAGAAATCATTAAAATTTTAATGTGTTCGAGTATGATGTTACGAGCTGACAATTACCCCCACTCTACGTCTAATTAGCATTTATAAAGCGCCGCCTCTCTGAGGAGCTCAGTTCCATACACCGTCAGAAATATCTGGTTGAATTTTCAACCACATGTGGCTGAAGTTTTATACAATTACCGTTGTTGAAATTTCAACTACTTGAGAATGAAAAATTAGCTACACGTGTAATTGAAATTTCAACCACATGTAATTGAAATTTCAGTAACGAGAAAAAATTTGTTTCGGCACAATTAGTGAATTTCAAGGCAATTATAATTTTTCAAAAATCTTGAAGAAACCCCATGAAGATTACTGAAAAATACTGTGCTTTAAAATTCACAATCTGTACCGAAAGAATTCTGATAAGGAATCAGTGAGTTATTTCGTACGTTTGTGCCATGTGATCCATGAGATTAACAAAGTGCATATAATATTTAGGAGAATAAGCAGCTTTGAAGAAGAAAAGCAAAAGGTCCGTTGGAATTATATTACCGTAATGAGTTGCGCGCCCAATCAAACTTTTCAACACTCGTTTTTGTAAACATAACCTAAAACAGCATACAGCAGTTAGTACCAATAGTCTGAATGAAAATTTCCTATTATGATAATAATAATCCAACGTACCTTTTTTTTCTTCTTTTCCTGAATATTATATGTCCTTTATTAATTTCATGGATCTCACGACACAAACGTACGAAATAACTCCTCGTGGAACTTTGTCTCGTTGGGGTCTGGCCTCTGGCCAGAAGTATAAGGGCGCATTGTGTATGCGCAAACGTCTTATTGAATTTTCAACATATTTCTAACAGTGTACCTGTACCCATAAACGTAAGCATTTTTATGCATACAATTTAGGCGATCCTGCCAGGATTGCTCTTTCGATTTCTGTATCCACGGATACAGTAGAGAAATCCTATAAAACCAATTCTTGTGACGAACCTTGGAAAAGAATTCTACGGAATTCATTTAAGGAGAACGGAAAGAATTTTACGAAATTCATTTGAACTCCGGATCTGCCTACGGGTGACCCGACAACCTGAAAAGTAGGAAAACGGTGGTTAAAATTAATTGGTGAATTGAGTAGTCGCTGTACAACGTAAAAATTCGTTTTCCGAAATTCAAAAATTGAACGAGGCCCGCGATCAGGCGGAAAACACATTTGCGTAACAATGCTTGGAAGACCGACGACCAGTCATCGGCCATCGCCTAAATCCAGGTTAACAACGAGAAACTCCACGGCCTCGCAGCTGCCAACCAGAGAGGATCAAGCCATCCAGCGAATTTAGAAAAGTAAGCATTTAAATAAAAAAACAAATCTTAACGAATTGCAAAGAGAATAAGTCCTCCTTGCTGTCTATGGAAGGAGACTAACGTGAAATCGAAGTTAATTTCACATTAGGCGAGGCAAAGTTTTGCAATTCCGGTAAGGTATACTCCTGGTGCTCCAGAGCACTGCCTTTCCTCAGCAATAATAGAAACCATTACTTTGGAATTAAGGAAATTGTGATAGACGATATCCTTGCATTCCACTGCATTAAGACTATACGTCCAAAGCAAACCATAATCTCGCGTATCAGATGACAGGAGCGAGACCGATAGTTCACGCTGACATACGCAAAGTATCAAGATAACAACGGTGTAACTTACGCGACCGACGACACTGACGAGACTTCTGATTCATCACACGACCTGATTCTTTTATTCCTCACGGCAATGACCTCCCCCAACAACGCTCAATCCACATCGATAGCACAATCTCCAACGCACACAGCACCGGATTCCTTATTATATCTGGATTCCATCCAGCAATTGCGATTGGAAATGCAAGCATTGAGAATCGATAATTCCACAATGAAGGAAGAACTTACCACACATAACGGTGATAATCACAACTGAATCAAAACTGAAGTCGCTAGACGAGAAATCCGACAGCTAGACGAGAAATCTTTTAGCAAACTGCACTTACGAATCCACCACTGCCAAAAAGTATGTCAACGGAACGACCCAATGAGCTGCCCACTAGAACATCCCCTATAATCACTCCCCTAGCACCAGCAAAGGATATGATTAGAATGATTAAAATCCTTAATGGAACTAACGATGCCGGTATCCACAAATGGATAAAAAGCGTAAAAAGAGCTCGATTGCGCAGTGAAAATCAAGACAAAAATCGATTTTATAATAGCTGACAAAATTAGAGACAACGCCGAACAAGCTATTTATATTCAGAGACGCCTATAAGGATCTTGCGTACGCGATACAAGCAGAATACCCTTCCGGAACGAAAAGGAAAATGGCCCTAGAGATAGAAGAGAACAGCGCGATCAAAAGATTTATAATGAATTTAAGACACCAATGACCAATGTGAGACCAATGATACGTACCACGCTAACAAAATCCCTGCAAGAAGCACTGGAAGCAGAAGCTTGGCAACGAGAAAAAAATTAAGATAGAATACTTAGACAAAGCCAAGTGCCTAGACAACCTACTAATTTCTAACCCCGACCAATAACAACTAGACCTTCAGCAAATACCACACCCCAACAGGCGAGAGTACCAAACTCGAATTTCCCACTGAGCGAAAGATAAAAGATGTCCTGCCACAAGTGCGGAAAGCCTGGTCATTTTGCATCCCAATGTTTTTCAAAACCCCAAAATTTTCAACTGGGACAGTTTCAAAAAAGACCACCGGAAGTAAAAACTATTCAGGAACATCAGGAACCCCAAGAATAATGCGTAGAAAGAGAGGAGATGACAACGGAGAAAATCCAGGACATATAAATTACGAGGACCAAGCAGAATATCTAAATTATCCGGAAAATTACAATCAATGCATGGAAGAAGAAGAAGAAGTGACGGATCAATATGAGAATTATTAGTAGGTAGCGGAGCAGCAATCAATATAATTAAGAGAAACTTTTTACAGCCCGACCAAGAAAGTATTTTGGAAAAAAACAACTATTCCACATAGTAGAAGAAAACTTCCCATTATTAGAAGATGAAATAATAGGATTGCCATTCTTCCATAATTACCCCAGATATGCTATTACAAAACCTGATTTGATAATTGACAAATGGAAACTACCATTACATTTCGAGGGAGACTACATACCAGGAAACTCAACAAAAATCTGTAAAATCTACGTACCCGACGAAGAAAATCAAGCAATTTTGGTAGAAGGCAATAATAATGTAGAAATACCATATTGCAACTATTCCCAGAAACCCATCAAAATACCAGAGGAAATTAAATTCAGCAGAATTACGCCTGTAGGATCACGACACGTAGCTCTTGCCCAAAAAGGGGGTGATGACTCTTTAAACTACTTCATAAGACTGGAGAAACTTCAAAATTGCCTGAACCTGAAAAATATTGAACCAAAAATTAGGGAACGGGTAAAAGAAATCGTGACTCAATACTCAGAAGTCTTTAATTTAGATGGAGACCCCGTACCCTGTACAAATCTAACTGAACATGAAATAATCCTGAACTCAGGAAAAATTACACTGGTTTACAAAAAAAAAAGGTGATGACTATTTGACAAGACCACTTTATCCTTATGTATTTTGACGCGCTGAATATGAATCCGAGGTCTATTTACCTCCATCACGTCAGGTTCAAGGTCATTTCAAGGTCAAATACAGGAAAAGCCGTGCAATGAACTTCAAAAACCTTTTACATAAGTTTTTGGGGTCGCTGAATATGAATCCGAGGTCTAATTACCTCCATTACGTCAGGTTCAAGGTCATTTCAAGGTCAAATACAGGAAAAGCCGTGCAATAAACTTCAGCAACCTTTTTAGGGTTGCTGAATCCGAATCTGTTGTTCGTTTGATCCCTGAAGGTCAGCTTAAGGTCATCAAAAGGTCATCAAAAGGTCAAAATAACAGAAAATGCATGTTATGAAGTGCAACCAGTGGATATATGATAGGTTAACCTAAACTGTTAATCTAAACGTTTCAAACTTAGGGAAAAATGATGAATTCAAACAAGTCCAACGTGTCCAAATATATTGCTGCTACTAGCGTTACCCCTTGCCTCTCACTTTGAGTAATCATCATTGTTGATTTCGAACTTATCGGGGTGCTTGTTTAAAGTGAGTCCCCTTGCCTCTCACTCTGTGGAGCCTACACTCTTCAATGTTGGCGCGCATTTTTATGGGTCTGCATCTTTTGTCGAATGTTTTTCTTAGCGCCTTTCTATTGTGTGTGACTAAAGTATCCCTCTTCAGATTACAGCAGTAATCTGATATCATGTGAACATCCCAAAATCCTTGATAACGCCTTTCCATTTCCTTTATATCTTGGTGGAATCTTTCACCTTGTTCTTCACTATAATTCCCCAGATTTTCTGGAAAATTCTCTGAATGGGAATCCAAAAAGTGGAGCTTAAGGCTCATTAAACATCCAATGGCTCCAAAGTTCACGATTAAGTCGCTCAGTATCTTCTTATAATTTGGATCTTTATTGTTGCCAAGAAATTTCTTACAAACATCGACGAAGCTTTGCCATGCTTTTTTTT
>CAKNWT010082193.1:0-15389 GCA_932066315.1 Andricus coriarius | reverse complement strand
AATGGTTGAAAGATAATTTGGAATTCGTAAATATTTCCAAACATTTGAAACAAAATGTAAATTTTTGAAGATTTCGAAATAATTTGGAAACTTTTCGAAAGTTTGGAAGGCTTCACAAAATTAAAAAACTTTTTAAAGATTCCTGAGAAAATTTTAAATGACTTTTTATTTTGAAAAATTACTCTTTAAAGAAAATTTAAAAAGATTTTAAAAAAAATTTAATGGTTTTTTCAGATTTAAAAATAATCCAGAAGATTTTTTATCATTTTATTTAAACTAAAAGAATTTTTTTAAATTTTAAGAATAATTTGAGTCAGTTTAAAAAATATTTATATTTTAAACTTCTAAGAGTACTAAGTATCTTTTAAACTGGCTCGCATTTTGCCTAAAGCGTTGCAAAATCCTGTAAAATAAGAAAATTATACTTTGTGAGCATATCTAAAATCGTTACAAATCTTTTCAAATTTTCATAAGAATCATAGGAAAATTATACCATTTCTAAAACCTTAAACACAAATTAATAAATAAACTTAAAAATGAAATATTGATTCGAAATTTTCATTTTGTATTTAAAACCATTTATCCCCTCAAATCACAATTAAAGGGATTTTTTGGTTCTTTTTTGACTGAAAAACTGTTTTTGGTTAAAAATTGAACCATTTGATTGAAAATCCGTGTTTTTGGTTTGAAAATTAATCTTTTTTGGTTGAGAAATCCACTATTTTGTTGAAAATTCATTTTTTTCTGTTGTCTCGTCGTCCCGAAATTCGGGATGACTAGTCCAATATTTTTCATCACCTTGGCTATTCGTCCCGAAAATTCGGGACTAGTCCATCACCTTTTCCAACTCCCTTCATTTTTCGGGATGACTAGGCAGAGCCTATTAAGTATACAATTTTTTTTATTGTTACTTTAAAATTTGTTCCTTCATTGTCATTAATATTTATTCGCAGCTCTCCTGAAAAATGTATCATTTCAATTATTATTACAATTCATATTGTGCATTGATATTGAAACAGACGTATTTTCATTTTCTTGTTTTATAATTTTAAAAAGTGCGCAACCTATCAAAACAAATGTTTAAAGCAAATTTTTAGATATAATTTAGCCGAACAATTTTGTTGATTAACATTTTATTGTTGCTTTTGTCGTTTTTCTAAAAAGTTTATTTTTAATTTTAATGTTTTTTTTACGATTAAAATAAAAACTACGCGTCCTATCAAAAACGAATGTATAACAGATTTTTCTATCTTGTCATGGTGAACAAAGCTTGTCTATTCACTTTTTTCGTACCACAAAAAATAATTTGCAAACAATTTTTCGACTTTTTTTGGTTTAAAATTCATATGTTTTGTTAACGAATCAGCAATTTTATAAAAAAGTCCTCCTTGCTGGTTTAGAATTCAGCTATTTTGGTAGGAAATTCAATTATTCGGTTCAAAATGAATTTATTTCTTAAAAATTCATAATTTCGACTTAAAAATTCTACTTTTTTATTGAACATTTGTCTTTTTGGTCTGAAATTTCAACAATTTGATTAGGAATTTTTTTCTCTATTGACGGAAAAATCTTTTTTTGTTGAAGATTCAAATGTTTTATTGAAAAATCGTAATTATTGTTGAAAATTCAACTATTTGGTTAAAAGTTCAACTTCTTTGTTAAAAATTGATTTTCTGTCAAAGATTCACCATATCAGTTGAAAATGAATTTCCGTTGTTGAAAATGTACTTTTTATATTGAAAATTTATCTTTTTGGGATGAAAATTTGACTAATTGATAGTGCATTCAGCTTCATAATTTCAGGTTAAAAATTCAACTTTTTTGAAAAAATTGGTCTTTTTGACTTGAAAATTCGTCTTCTCGTGTCGAAAATTCAACTAGTATGGTAGAAAATTTCATTATTTGGTTGAGAACTGACTTTTTTGTTCAGACTTTATATTTGAGTAAAAAATTAAATATTTAGCTGAAAAGTCTTTTCTTTAAGTATTGCACTATTTTTCATTTTTAATTGAAATTTTTTTAGATTTAGATATCAACTATGAGATTTTGCATTGAAAATTATTCTTTTATTTATAATAACTCAACCACTTGGGTAAAATTTGAACTACCTTGTTAAAAATTAAATTTATTCGTTGAATATACATCAATTTGCTTCAAAATGTATTTCCTTAGTTGAAAATTGAACTATTTTTTTGAAAACTCGTTTTTTGTTTGTTTGTTGCAAGTTAAATTATTTAGTTTAAAGTGCATCTATTTTGTAAAAATGCAAGACTTTTACTTGAAATATTAGGAACTTGAAGCGTTTTAATTTGAATTTATTATTATATTACTAACTACATTAATTTGATTTAAAAGAATTTATTTCCCTATTTTGGTGCAAAATCTCCTCTAAAGCCTATTTTCTAATGTCTTGGATTTCTGTTCTTTATTCTTAAAAAAATAATAAAAAATGGGAGGAGGGTGGAAAAAGGGAATTTTTAAAAAAGGGGAAGGACTGATACCTGTATAATTATTCTCGAGTTGCTACATTTTCAGCGTTTGAAAATTGAAGTATGATTAAATTGCTAGAAGTAATTGGCTTCGAAGTTGTTAAACATTTTTACAACTCACCGCTAACTGGTCGTTCGATAAATTCTCCGATGTCTTCCACTTCACCTGCGAATCCTTGTTAGTCTTCTTCTCCTCATGTTGGTGACTTCCGGTCTCTCCACTCCTGTTCTCTCGGCCACCGTCGACCCCTCGATATTGTTGTCATACGCGCTGCGGTTTTTGAATTAGCTATTTATTAGGATTCGCTATCAAACTGGTCCCGTTGGCACTCGAGGCTCATGTAACTTCCAGGAGTCGTTATTAAACACTTCGGTTTTATATACATCAACACTTCCACTTTATCGCTCGTATAATTTTATGCTTCGTTCT
Organism: Andricus coriarius; assembly: GCA_932066315.1. NCBI lineage: Eukaryota > Metazoa > Arthropoda > Insecta > Hymenoptera > Cynipidae > Andricus > Andricus coriarius. Next base: position 12,470 of record CAKNWT010082193.1, on the reverse strand, counting down.
AAATCGAAGTTGGTTTGCAGTTGGCAACTTCACGGAGTGAAATGGCTTCTTCTGGGAAATGCGTTCGCTCAAAGTGAACACTGTCTGCTTATCTGTAACAAAATAAAAGTACGAGGTTATATTCGATAGTTTATGGATAAGTCAGTTTTTTTATTTTAAGTATATTAGAAGATAGGTAGGCGGGTTACTGAGTAAATTGTACAGGAGGAGTTCTGTGGGGTCTGACCCAGAGAGCTGAGCCACTTACGGGACCCTTAAAAGGAAAATTATGCAACAGATGAGTTTTGAGCCAAAGGAGTTCTGAGTAGCCAAAAGTGTTCTAAGAAAGTGGTGAGCCACTTGTAGGCAACTTTTAAAGAGAAATTTTGAGTCAGAGGAGTACCGAACCACAAGAGTTCTGAGCCTGATTAGATGATACACTTCTAAGCTAGTTTTAAAGAGAAACTCTGGGCTACCAAAGTTCTTAGCTACAGGAGTACTGAGACAGAGTGGCTAGTCACTGACAAAACACTTAAAAAAGAAATTCTGAAGAAGATGAGTTTTGATCCAAAAGAGTTCTGAATAGCCAAAAGAGTTCTGAGCCAGACTAACGAACCACCTAAAACGACTTAAAAGGAAAAATTGTGAACAAGATGAGTTATGAGTCAAAAGATTTCTCAGCCAGAGCGGTGAGCCATTTCTGGTATAATTTTAAAGAGAAATCCTAAGCCAGATAAGTTCTGAGCCAGAAGTTATCGAGCCATGTACAAGCCACTTTAAATAAATATTCTGAGCCTGGTGAGTTTTGAGCCAAAAGAGTTCTGATCCAGATTGATGAGACACTTCCAGGCTTTTTTAAGTAGTAGTTTTAATCTACAAGAGTTCTGAACCAGATAGGTGAGACACTTACAGGCCACTTACAATAGAAATTCTGAACCAGACGAGTTTTGATTCAGAGGAGTTTTGTACTAGAAAAGTTCTGACCTAAAAAAGCTCTGATTTAGATAAGTTCTCAGCCAGGGTTGTGAGCCGCTTCTAGGCTAATTTGAAGAATAATTTTGAGTCAGAGGAGTTCTGAGATACAATAGTTCTGATTCAGATTGGGAAGCCACTGATATGCCACTTACAAGTAAAATTCCAATCCAGATGAGTTTTGAGCTACATGAGTTCTGATTCAGAGTATTCAGACACTGAAAGGCCATTCAAAAGAAATTCTGACCCAGATGAGTTTTGAGCCAGAATAATTCTGAACTAGAAGACCTCTGAATTAAATGAGTTCTGAGCCGCTGTTAAATCAATTTCAAAAAGAAATATTGAGCCAGATGTGTTCTGAGCCCCAAGAGTTCTAAGCCAGTGTGGAAAGCCAATTTCAGGCCACATCTTAAGAGAAATTCAGAGCCAGAGGAGTTTTAAGACTCAAGACTTCTGAGCCAATGGGTGAACCAATAATACGCCACTTTCAAAGACAAATTTTAAGCCAAAGGAGTTCGAAACCACAAGAGTTCTGAGCCAGTGTGACGAGCTAATTCTAGGATACATTTGAAGAAAAATACTGAGCCAAAAAAGTTCTGAGCGAGGGTAGCGTGCTACTTACAGGCCACTTAAAAGTAAAAATCTAAAACAGATCAACTTTAGGTCAAAGAAGTTCTGAGTAGCCAAAAGTTTTTTCAGTCAGAAGAGTTCTCAGCCTGAGTGTCGAACCACTGGTAGACTGATTTCAAAGAGAAATGTTGGGCCAGATGTATTCTGAGCCAAAAGCGTTCTGAGCCAGAGTGATGCACCACATACAGGCATCTTAAAATTAAAATTCTAAAGCAGATAAATTTTCGGCCAAATAAATTCTGAGTATCCAAAAGTGTTCTGAGTCAGGAGAGTTGTGAGCCAGAGTGGCGAACCACTGGTAAACGAATTTTAAAAATAAATTTTGAGCCAGATGTGTTCTGAGCCCAAAGAGTTCTGAGCCAGAAGTGGCTCACCACTTCTGGGCTACTTTTAAAGAGTAATTTTGACCCAAATGAGTTCTGCGCCAGAGTGGTGAGCCACTGGTAAACCAATTTCAAAAAGAAATGTTGAGCCAGATGTGTTTTGAGCCACAAGAGTTCTGAGCCAGAGTGGTGACCCACTTCTGGTCTGCTTTTAAAGAGTAATTTTGACCCGGATGAGTTCTGCGCCAGAGTGATGAGACAGTTACAGGCCAGTTAAAATATAAATTCCGAACCAGCTGAGTTTTGAGCCAGAAAATTTTTAAGTTAATTTTCTAATTAGCAGTTTCAAATCGAAACACTTTTAGTTTTATTAGCTTCAAATATAAAATATTAGATTTTAACAGAAATTATTTTTCTCATAACATCTATGCTAATACTACTGTTGATGTAAATGTAAGCTCAGTGCATATTTTAGGGGTGCAAATATTAGCTTGATGTAGATCGATGTATATACATGCAATGCAGGTCAATTCCTTCGCCCTCAACGGTAACTACCATTAATTACGGAAATTGTCCGTAATTAGTCACTAAACAGACTTTAGCATCCACTCCACGAAAATGGAATTATGATCGTGATGTCAGAATGCACCCCCTTCGAGCGAAAACTCCGTTTATTATATCCGTCAACCTTTTGCCTCTAACTACATTCGTGATGCACTCGTGAACTTCGTTAACGAATGACACGTAGATTCATAAACTCATATTTCATTTTTTAGTTTCGTGCCGAGTTTTAATTAAAATAATTTTTTCAACAGGGTAAACATTAAAAGTTTTTTCTATACTTTTATTGCAAACAATTGCATGGAAAAATAATTTATTAACTTACAGGTTTTTTTTTTTTTTTGTTGATGACTGGGGTTAATAATAAAAATCCACAATTATTTTGCGACGTTTCGTCAGCTTGGTTTGCTGTCCTTTTCTGGTTAACATTTTATTAAAAACACCAAGATATAAACAATAGAAGAACAATTTTTGAAATTAATTTAAAAAAAATGTTTAAACAAATTAGACAACAGAGGGATATTTATAATATAATATAATACCATCATACGCAATTGTAATGTTCATCATAAAAGAAAGTTTGATACTTTGCTATGAGAAAATGGTCGTGGAAAAACTGTAAACAGTGAATTTTGGTTCAGGAACCTGTCTGAAAAACAAATTCCGGTATAGGTTATTGATACTGTGTCTCTGGGTCCGAATCATTTGTACCGCCGAAATTTTCCACTAAAGATGCGATTGTTTCTATTAAAAATTTAGAAACTTCACTGCAATTATTAAACATAAATGACTCCATTAAAAACGAAATAAGAAATAATGTGACGAATAATATTTGTAATATCATGAATCATGACACTCACATCTCTGTCGAAGAAAGGTCTTTCGCCAAAAAATTAAAAACAACAAAATCCTTTATCCAAAACAATGCTGACATCTTTTTTACAACTGCAGATAAAGAAAATCTAACAGTTTGCAGAAACAAAACAGATTATTTTTAAAAAATGCACTGCCTTTTACTAGATTCTAATACTTATAAAAAACTGAATAATAATCCTGTTAAGAAATTACGGGAAAGTACCTCAAAATATTAAAAAATTTGAATGATAAGAACTTATTAGGATTTCAATATCATAACACTGAATCAACTTTGACCAACACTGCACTAGCTAAAGGTTATGGTTTACCTAAAATTCACAAGAAAGATATACAACTTCGTCCTATAATTTCATTAATTCATAGTCCAACTTATGTTTTAGCAAAAGTTATATACAATGATCTGAAAAAGGGTATAAAAACTCCTAATTCAATCATTAAAAATAGCCTTGATTTGAAAGAAAAATTAAATAACATAACAATAGATAGTGATCACATATTTATATCCTTAGATGTCTGTTCGTTATTTACTAATGTTCCTTGTTCATTGGTGTTGGAGAGCCTTGATAGAAGATTTCATGATATTCAGACTAATTGCAAAATTCCTTTCGAAGAGACAAGAGAATGTATAAAATTTCTTTACGACAATACTTATTTTGTTTTTAATGATAATATATACCAACAAATTCATGGTACTCCGATGGGTTCACCCATTTCACCGTTACTTGCAGATATGGTCATGGATGACCTGGAAAATAGTTGTTTGAAAATACTAAAAGAAAAATATAATATACGGCTCCCTTTTTATTACAGGTACGTGGACGACACGATCTTATGTGTCAAAAAGGATCATATTCAGCTAATTACTCATATTTTTAATTCTTATAATGTTAATTTGCAGTTTACTTTTAATCTAGAAGAAAATAATAGTATTAACTTTTCAGGCATTTCACTTTTGAGAGATAAGAATAACATTATTGCAAACTGGTACCAAAAACCATCTTTATCAGGCAGAACTATTAACTATTTCTCAGGTCATCCAATTCAAGTAAAAAAGAACATGGTATTCAACCTTGTTGATAGAGCAATGATGTTAAAGCACAAAAAATTGCATGACAAAAATTTAAAAATTATTACCGAAATATTGTTGAATAATGATTACCCAATAAGTTTTATCAACCAACATGTTAAAATTTGTAAATTAAAATTGAAATATAGTCCTAACCAAAATAACTCGGCGCCAAAACAATCATTAGCCCGTCAACCAAAAGTCAGTTTACCATTCAAAAAAAAATTATTTGGTAAAAATTCCCACTTTCTCAAAAAATTTAACATAGCTACAATTCCTTCGATAAAACCTTCCTTGTCATCTGTAATTAAACTAGGTAAAGATAGGACTAAAAAATGGGAAGAAACCAATGTTGTTTACAAAATTCCTTGTAAAAACGGTCCTGCCTCTTATGTGCGTGAAACTGAAAGAATGTTGAAAACGCGCATAAATGGACAAAAAAACAAACAAAAAAACATTTTGTTATTAATGTACATCGTAGCACACATAGCCATGAATTTGATTGGGCAAATACCAAAATACTTGATGTTGAGTCCAACTGGAAAAAACGTTTAATTTCCGAAATGATATATATTAAGAGTAATAATAATGGTATTAACAAGAAAGAGGATATTTATAATTTGAATGACTTGTACAGTCCAGTAATTATCAATTAAAAAACATGATTCCGTCTTACGTAATTTATTTTTGTACGTGATAAGTAATTAATACCTGAAAGTACGACGTGCAAACGTCAATTTTAATCGCAGACTAGTTGAATTTTTTTTCAACTCTACATTTTTTAATGAACAAAGTGATTTTGTAATTTAAACTTATAAGGTAATTTGTTTTTAAAAATTGTTTTTGAATTAATTTCAAAAATTGTTCTTCTATTGTTTATTTCTTAGTGTTATTGGGTGATAGATATTTCCATACCAATTATTCAACTTGTCTAAGGGCTTAGTGAAGTGTTCGATTTATTTCAACCTGTTCTTTTTTTACATTTTTTACATTACTTTGAAGCGATTGCTTACCAGAGTTACAAGCTTCTAATTGAAGTGAACTCTGTATAGCCTTATCATGAGCACACTTTATAATTGATGAAATAAATAATCCGCATGAACCAGGCTTCACCAGCTTCACGAATCAGCGAAACCAATGAAATTATTTCTTCTGCCAATTTTCCTTTGAGTATAAAGACAAGTATTTCATTCGATTGCACGCAATAAGGGATAATTGGATAGAAGCGAGGTATTTGAAGTACACGGAGACATAAAGATCGTATCTAAAAAGAGGCAGAAAAGAAAATGAAGAGGCAATAAAGTCCGGATTAGTTTCCGAGAATTTCTCTTATCGATATCCGCAAAGAATTTTTACATTTTCTCAAATGTTTATTTTAAACCAGAAAGTGTAGTGCTTTGTAAGAAACTAGAAAAAGGACGTTCGATTATTGTTATTTGGTTCGCGCAATTTCTAAACTAAAATATAAAATTATTAGAAATACTAAACTTTTATAATTCACAGTATCTATTATCTAAAAACATAGAAAAGCATGGACAATATTTTTGATAATTGATGGAAATTGATGTCCTGACTTCAAAATAAATATATATATAATTTTTTTTGCAATATATTATTATAACAATATATATTATTGTTCAAATAATGTAAATATTCTTTGAAAAGCACTAACAACTAGTATCATTAATCGCTCAATACGCGCGTGTTGTTTTTTCATTTAAAGTAAAACATCATTTTGATTACAAAATAAAAATTTCTACTAAGTATTTATTTGTTAAAATCATCTGAGATTTAAGAACAAGAAAATTAGTATTGTCAGCTTGTTTTTAAAGTTGAGTAAATATAATTTTCCTACGATTCTTGAGAAAATTGAAAAAGAATTTGAAAGATTTCAAATTATCCGAAAAAGAATCTAGAAAATTTTAAAGAATTTTTAATATTTTACAGCATTATACAAAATATTAGGAAAAATTCGAGTCAGGGTAAAAAATATTGAAATTTCTTAGAAGTTAAGAAGAAATTTAGAAATATTCCATAAATTTTCGGAAATCTTTGTGAGTTTTAAAATAATCTTTATTTCTTTAAAACTTCTAAAATTCTTTAATATACTTTAAAATCACTCAAATTTCTCCTAAATTTTTTTTTTTTAATTCCGGAAAATTAAACAAATTGTCTTAAAATCTTCAAGATTCTGTTGACAATTTTCAAAATCTTTTGATATATTTTCAAAGCATCTTAAATATTCTCTTAAAATTATTTTTTCAAAAAAAAAACCGTTTTAAATTTTCCTAGGAACCTAGAGAAAATTTTTTGATTCTCTTGAAACCTTTCTAAATTCTTAGAAAACTTCTTTTTATTCCAAATTTTCAAAAATCTATTTTTGCTTAATTTTTTGAAATGTAAAAATTAAAATTTTTTAAATCTCTTCAAAACTTCTCAACCTTCTAAATTTCATTTAAAATTACTCGAGTTTTACCTGAAATTTATAAAAAAATTAATGAAATTGTCTTCAAATCTTATAACTTCTTTTTTGAAAATTTTGCAAATCTTTCTAAATATTCTCCTAAAATTAACTTTTTAAAATAAAAATCAAATAACTTTTCAGTTTTCTGGGAGTCTAAAGAAATTTTTTTAATATCTTGAAACGTTTCAAAATTCTTAAAAAGCTTCTTTTCTCAAAATTTGAAAAAAGCTGCATTAAAAATTGCAATCTTTGTCAGTTTTAAATTATTATTGAATCGTTTCGACATTTCTAAATATCTCATAAACTTATTCGAATTATTATTTAAAATGTTTAGAAATATTTTTCAATTCTCTCTCAGAATTCATTCTTCAAAATAAAAAACTCTTTTAATTTTCCTAGAAATCTAAAGAAAATTCGTCATTCACTTGAAACGTTTATAAATTCTTAAAAGTCTTTTTTGTTTAACTCTTCAAAAATCTATATTAAAAAATAATTGAAACTCTTACAATTTTTCAATAATTTTGGAATTGCTTGAAAATTTCTAAGTATCTCTTACACTTCCTCGATTTTTTTTAAATTTTGTAATCTAACAAAATTGGAAATTTTTTTTTTAAATCTTCTACATTATTTTTCAAAATTTTAGAAAATCTTTTGAAATATGTTTTAATTTTCTCTTAGAATTCTTAAAAAGCTTCTGAATTTTTGTTAAATCTTCAAAAACCGACATTTAGTTGAAATTTTGTTTGAATCTCCTCAAGATTTCTATTATTTTGGAATCTTTTAAAAACTTCTAAAGCTTCTGAAAATCTTTTGAAAATAAAAATTAAATCATTGAAAAATTTCCCAGAAATCTTAAGAAAAATTAATTATTTTCTTGAAATACTTTCCAAATTCTTAAAAGGCTTGCATTTTTTACAAATCTTTAACAGTTTACATTAGGTTTAAAAAAAGTTGAATGTGCTTAAGATTTCTATCATTTTTTAAACTTTTAAAAACATCTGAAATTTCGAAATATCTTTTTAAAAAATGCAGTTTTCCTAAAACCTTCTAAATCCTATAAAATTAAAAAAATTGCCCTAAATCTTGCAGATTCATTTTCGATATATTTTGAAATCTTCCAAACTTAAATTTTTCACTACTACCGACAGCTTGTACACTTCGTAAATTAAGATATTCTAAGTTTTTGTATCCAATTTTATTTTTATATACAAATTATATTGTGGTAAAAAAATGTACAGAATAGAATTATTTACCAATATTAAAAAATTATTTACAATTAATTTTTTTTTTATTTATAATATTTAAAAACATTTAGAAATAAATTTCATCATGAAATAAAACTACTTTATTGGAAATTTTGATTTAAAAAAATTGATGGTACAGAAATTTGTCATCTTTTTTAGTGGATAAACTGGAAACAGCCACTAAGGTCAGAATACAAAAAAGAAGACACGTGTTTGTTACGTAAATAAATAGATTTTCAAAAATTCTGATTAGATACAGGGTGGGCCATTTTAATCTATAAGGGATAATATCTCAGATGCTTGTGCAGATACGAAAAAATGTATCAGACAAAAGTTGGAGGGGATAATGGGGGACATCTACGGGTACCAATGACTTTGACCTTGAACTCGGTTTTGTATGTCATTTCAAGGTCAGAGTCATTTTTTTAAATGGAACCACTTATTTTTGACTCCGAATTTAAAAAGAGCGGGAAATTTTACGTTCGAAATTATATTTTTATCAAGGTCATTGGTAAGGTCAAATAAAGGTCAAATTTGAGAAAAACGTTTAAAAAACTGATGTAAGCTTGGAATGCACGTTGAAAACGGCGCCTCTGGTTTTGAAATCTGGATCCGAAAAAATTAATAAGCCAAAAACTCAACAACCCAATAGCCCAATAACCCAATGTATTTCAAGTTACTTCAACAGGTTTACTAAAATGTATGCGATCTTACCATAAAAAAATTCTCAACAAAAATTGTGTTATTGGGTTATTGGGCTATTGGGTTGTTCAGTTTTTGGCTTATTAATTTTTTCACATCCAGATTTCAAAACTAGAGGCGCCGTTTTCAACGTGCATTTCAAGCTTACATCAGTTTTTTAACGTTTTTCTCAAATTTGACCTTTATTTGACCTTACCAATGACCTTGATAAAAATATCATTTTGAACGTAAAATTTCCCGCTCTTTTCAAATCCGGAGTCAAAAATAAGTGGTTCCATTTTAAAAAATGACTCTGACCTTGAAATAACCTTCGAAACCGAATCAAGGTCAAAGTTATTGGTACCCGTAGATGTCCCCCATTATCCCCTTTAACTTTTGTCTGAAACATTTTTTCGTATCTGCACAAGCATCTAAGATATTATCCACTATAGATTAAAATGGCCCACCCTGTATACAGTATGAAAATAAATAAATCAAATCCAGATAAAAATAGCGAAAGTTTGACATCGGAAAATCAGTAAAGCCCCTTGTTTGTAAAGGGCTGATAAAAATTCAGCCACGAGGACTGTATATTATCTGAAAGGCGACAATCCAGCAGAACCGTTATTCGCACGGCGCGCCAGAAACGCAATTTTCCCCAAAAAAATCCGCACAGACCCACTGCCGACGCCCTACAAACTCCAAAGAGTCGGATTTTATATTGACTTTAGCTTTGCTATACATAAATATAGTCCATCGGTGGAATGGGAAATCCCGATCGGGTGAGCAAACAAACAGGACAAACTTTTCTTTCGAGGTCTTGCCTATACGTGGAAACTGAAAAGCTCCAGAAAGTTATTCGTGAGACTAATGGCCTTCTGTGAAATGATTTAATCTCCTTGCGAAAGAGGCAAAATGAATCGACTCAGTAATGGTGAGAAATCACCAGAACATTATGGAGGGAACTAGATTAATTTGTAACCCTTAGCTTCTTGCCTTCCCGGTAAGAAGAGAAGAATTCAAAAAAATTCAGAATCTGAATTCCCATTAATAGGTGAATTTTCCTCCATCGAAAGTTCCACCAACGAATAGAAAAAAAAGCAAAGCCTATTCCTTTTAATCGACTTAGAAATATTTAATGGAAGTGTATTGGGAGGAATTTAAAAGTGTAGGAACGCAAAAGAAAGAACACAAGGAAAGAGAATAATGTCACTTTGATGACGCAAAAGCTAATCCTTTTAATCGATTTAGAAAAATGTAATGGACGCGTATTGGTAGAAATTAAAAAGTGGAGAAATGTCACTTTTATTATTATGTTTTGATTGGACCTGGACTCTGCCTTATTCTTCAGAGATTCTTGTTAATTTTTGAATAGTATATTGAAAAAGAACTTAAATAGAGCGTGTACGGACAATAAATTATAAAACAATCGCGCAAAAAGACCAGTTGACTGGGAAAATAATATTTTACTTTTTGACATTTGAGAGACGCGTCTTCTTACAACGGCCCGTTGAGTTAGACTGGCATCATCATTGTCATGTGACACGTGTGTCTGTTGGAAAAATAGAAAAAAAGGGACAGATTAGAAGGAACTAAAATAATCGAAAATAAAGCATGTAAGTATGGAATTAAAATTAACCATGACAAAAAACTGAAATTTCCAAACTTATGTTGCACACGGAGGAATAGAAACCATGTAAGTGCACGCATTTTGTGGACAGATTAGAAAGAATTAAATTAATCGAAAATACATCATGTAAGTATGGAATTAAAAATAACCATGAGAGGTGTGTCTACTGCTCGCATTAAGAGGAATTAAAAAAATGGAAAATATGTTCGCCTGCATGGAACTCAACACAACTGGCAATCGTTAAGGAAATAGAAAATAATTGTTTTCGGAGATGAACCTATTCTTTCGTTGGGTACTTCTTCCGATGGAAAATTAGCACATTAAAAAAACTTAAATAATGCACACTCTTTCGTTTAAATCTGAAAAAAATAATTTTTCTCTATTTTTCTCTTCTTACATGGTTTGTACTAAAAACGACAATGCTGTCTACTAGGGTGGCTCAAATGATAACAAGTTTTTTTTTTATTTTGTGGGGACACCCCCTAGAGGACCGCGTGAATGTAACGGTTACAAAAAGTAAAAAGTAATACAAAAATTAGTTGAAAAAAAAGTTTAAATATGCTAGGCATCAAAAACTCACTCTGATGTAGAAAACAAGCTTTTTACATCGTTAGTATAGTAGTGAAACTAAATAATAAAATTGACAATTCGTTAAATTTCAGAATAAAGTTTTGCAAATGTAAATATTTAATAACAATAAAATAAAAAATTTATCGCATTCGATAGTGTTATGTTTATATTATATTAAAATATAAAATTTTTATTTCTTATATTTGTTATTGTGAATGTCCTACCACCCCGTTCAATTTGTAGATATGCTTTACAGAGAGATAACACTGTCGAATACGCTCCTTGGTTTTATTTTATTTTTATTAAATATTTGTAGTTGAAAAATTTTATCCTGGAAGAAAATTATCAATTTTATTATTAAATCAATGTTAAATAAATTAAATAATCAATATATTACATAAATAACAATCTATTTCTATATCAGAGTGACTTTTTGATGCGTAGCATATTTGATCTTTTTTAAATAACTTTTTTCTTTATACCTTTCAGTAGATAATATACATAAGTTCAGAATAAATATCAGTTTTTTTACTGGAGAAGGGGTAAGGGTGTGTTAGGCTACTGGAAAAGGGATAGGGCTGCGTTTCCAATCCCGCCTATCCTATTTTTCATTGCTAAAAATGTGACATGGGTGTATTTTCATATTTCACGGAATGAAAAGAAAGGTTGCTGAAAATGCGATATGGTTGTATTTTTACTTTTTTTTCATATAATAGAAAGAAAGTCTACTCTGGGAAAGGGGTAAGGATGTGTTAGGCTACTGAAAAAGGGATAGGGTTGCGTTTCCACTCATGCCTATCCTATTTTTCACTACTAGAAATGTGATATTGTTGTATTTTTACTTTTCAGGTAATGAAAAGAAAGGTTGCTGAAAAAGGGATACTCTCTAAATCTGAATTAGTAGAAAACTACTAATTGGTAGTAGTTTTCTACTAATTCAAATAGTGCCGATTCGTTTACTAGTAATTAGTAAGAATCTACTATTTCAATGAGTAAGAATAACTGACTAAATACATTACTAACTATATCTACTAAAGGAATTGGTGATGCTACTACTAAATGAATTAGTAAATGTATTGGTTTCAAGTAAATTAAAAAACTTATTTTACAATGAGGAGAATTTTATTAAAATAGATTAATCTATGATTTTAAATAACAATTCAAAAAACTTTCCTTTTTATCTTCTTATACTTAAAACTCAGTGCATATTTAGATCAAATTAATGTGGGTCCTGTATTAAATTCAATTTGAACAGTTTCAAATTCCTAAATTTCATAGTAAGAATATTCCATTTTAAACAAGATAGGTGCATTTTTAACCATATAGTTAAATTTGGAACCAAAAAGATTAAATTTCTACCGAAAAAGACGATTTTTCAACAAAAGACATGAATTCTCAAGCAAATAGTTGAATTTTGAACTAAAAAATATCAGTTTTCAACCAAAAATGGAATAGATAAATTTTCAGTTGATAA
>CAKNWT010082182.1:0-10214 GCA_932066315.1 Andricus coriarius | reverse complement strand
TTTTCACAAATTTCAAAAAATTCAAAATTTTTAAAACATTCAAAATTTTTAAAAATTCAAAAATTTTGAATTTTTTTTTCAACTTTCAAAAAATCGCTTAAGAATGCGAAGTTGTTTCGACCCCGCTTTTCGGGACCAAAAAGTGGCCTTTCAGTCGAGAGTGGAATAAAATACTATATGCAACACGAGGCAAAAGTATATTTTCCCCTTGGGTGATTATACTGCCCTTACGAGAATATTTTTTCCTCGGGTGCTTACTGCCCTCGCTTCGCTCGGGCAGTAAATGCACCCTCTGGAACAATATTCTCCTTCGGGCAGTAAACTCACCCGCGGGTAAAATCTTCTACTTTTGCCCCTTGTTGCATAATGTACTATACTGTGATAGGGTTAGAGGCTTAAGGTACGGGTCGGATTACAAATTTTTTCCAGGAATCAGGAAAAATTCTGACCTGAAGAGAGAAATTATGTATGTATAAAATTATTAAAGAGATTATAGGCAGGGCTAAATAATCCGTTTAATGAAAATTCCGTCGTCACCAATGGAATTCAAGAGAGATTTCTGAGAAGAAGTTTGAATCGTCGAAAATAGATGGTAGAGAGAATAGGCTGTGGGCTGTGGCTGTGTAACTATGGATCTGATCGGAACGTGACCGTTTTATAATGGTCGTTTGGTTTAACATTCGAGTCATGTAATTGTTGAAGTGTTGCAATTGAATTATACCTAAATAATTAAATAACTAATAAAGGCACTGCTTCCTGAAAAACCTATAATAATCTAAACTTTATCCAATAAGCTAGACTCTCTATCTCTATTAATTTTGTTGAGCGCCAGTCCTCTTTGAGGCCACTTATATTATCTTGAAATCTAAAAAGGAAGGAGAAACTACAACCAATTCAAAGAACGCAGTGCACCGACTTTTTGCACGGTCAGCTCAGACTCGATAGATGGGCGTGTTTCGCAAGTTTACTTGCTTCAACAAAACTCAAAATTACTATTCACAAAATTTTAGTAATAATTTAAACAAAAATTCTTTGACTAAAACCGAAACTCAACTCAATTCACAGCCTGAATTTCAGAAATCTAGTCACAGACGAAACCTAACCTTAAAATTGACTACAGCCTAATTTCACTAAATTAGAAATGACTCATGACTAGCCATAGCCTAATTTATTCGACTAGTAATAGCCAACTTCAGAATTATCCTAAAATATAACATGACCTAGATTTCTGAAACATAGCAATAAGTTAATTAATTCACTTTACAATATTTTTAAGTTTGACATTTTCAGTTTTTGCATAAATTGCGCTTAGCTCGCCTAACTCTACTGACTCTAAATTCATATTATCAATCACGCGGGATAATTGACTCAATAAAATTTACAAGATGACACAAAAAAGGAACTTATGAAATCAAGTCAAAAGAACCGCTTAATCATTTCTCAAATTTGCAGAAGGAATTTTCAATAAACATCTCTTGAATTAATTCGACAAAATAATGGTTGGATAGATTCGGATAGAGTATTGTGAGTGGGAGAGAACCTTATCCAAATCATACAGCACCATAAAAACTATTCGAGTACTGGGTCGATCAGTGTGGTAAGTGCAGCTATGGAGAAACTATGAAGCAACTATGGTGCAATTATCATAATTTTAAATATTTCATTTGCCTATTTGCCTCATTAAGATCAGTGTTGAAATCTCCTATGAGTATAATATTGTTATTGGGAATATGCATAAATGTCTCTGTTTCAAGGTCATTATCATATGAGGTATTAGGCGGTTTGTTACATGACCCCTAACAATAGACTTTCCGTAGCAGGCTTTACCAGAATAAATAGATATTTAGTAGCGGGGAAAGCGGACTCTGCACTTACGCTAAAGCACCCACAAGGCCACGCGCCCCACTTCCTTATTTACTTACAAATACTTTAAAAAAAAAACACGTTTTTCGGTCTCAAAAATGGCGAAACATTCATAAAACTGATAGGATGTCTTTCTTATATAAGCAAAAACGTTAGATAAATGATAAAAAAATGAAAATGGTGGATCTTTTCAGAAATTCTTAATTTTTTCATTGAATTTTGGGAACATGACATGAATATTTTTAGGGAAACTCCACCTTTTTTATTTTTTTAATATTTAAAAAAAATTTCTGTTTATATGAAAAAGGTATTCTGTCACTTATATGCACGATATAAACAACTTCTGATACAGCACATACAAGCGTTAAGGCTGTGAATGGACGCTTAGGGAAGGGAGGGGGGCAGAAGCAGTAAGGCGTGAAGCCGGCGCTTCATCGGACAGCACAGAATCGGGATCTGAGTGTACAATGATATATCCATATATCAAATAATTCTGACACCATGATCAAGACTTTTTTTGAAATCGTCCCCCTAATCGGAATTAGGGGTAGGGAAAGGATAGGGGGCTCCCCCCCCCCGAACGAGATAGTGACATCATCTCAAGGAAAATAATTTAAAAGACAAATTTTGGAAATTTAAAAGAAATTTTCTTTTAAAGATTATATTAAGACTTAATGAACGTCTTAATAGGCTGCGAACCCCTTTTTTGTAGACGCTCGGCACCTAGTTTGACTAAATTTTTATACTGAGAAGTGCCAGCTCATAGTTCTATATACGTATTACATTTCTCGATAGTGACAATGTCAGGTTAATTTCAAATAATTGAAACAATTAAATTATTTTCACAAGTTTTATACATTCATTAAATGAATTTTTCCCATGTTAATTTTTAAAACTATTTATTCGTAATTGAAAGTATATTTTATTGTTTAAAATCCAATGCTACTTAAGGAAAAATGTTAAATATCATACCAAGTTGAAAGTCTGCTTCCCGTCTTTCACCCCAAAAATATTGGATTCCATAATTAGGTTTGAGTTTTATTTACACTTTTTTTCTTGCCTCTTAGTAATGATTCTTATTCTTTTTTCAAATTTTCACTCAAAATATTCCAATCTTATTTTCTGTGTGTTTTTTATTTTTCCCATTCGTGAAACTTTAGACTGATACTAATCAAGTTGTTGGATCATCGGCATGATACGTGTATTCTGACTTAAGACTCTCATCTGAATGAATTACCTCTTTCGAATTCTGACCGCGTTTATATACCATTTATATGTATCAGGCCGTATCATATAATTAAGATTTAATTACATAGTACTGATGTCGTTCAAAGATTAATGATGTGGAAGATTGACCACCACAACGTTTAACAAAAGGAATCAGTTTAATCCATATATCAACTTTTAAGGTAGCTATCAGCTAAATAGTTATTTATTTATTACACGCTGGCATATACTTAAAATTTGTTTATGTCAAGTATGAATGACCTTTGTCACAAATTAATTAATATCATACCTTACAAGAAAAAAAATTATATTAATAAGCAGTAAATATGTTAAAATATGGAGGAATGAATAAAGGGTTGTAGTACAGAACGAATAAACAACAACACTGGGAATTTTGAGGAGAGCGAAAGAACATTCTACAAAATCGGAATCAACATTTAAAGATAAAACAAGAGTCCACTACAGAGTTGAAGTGTTTTTAAATTTAAGGTGAAAAAGTGTGATCAGAAAAAAAAACTAATTCCGAGTACACGCGACTGTTCGTTCGCGTGTCTTTAGGGTGGATCGAAAATAAATACTTTTAGAATTCGAAATCGATACAAGGCGGAAAAGTAGCGTATGTGGGTCCTAAAAAAGTATAAATAATTTGGAATCGGTCGACATGCAGTTTAATTACTCGCGCTCGATAAAAAGGTTTTAAAAATTTCTTGTTTGCAGAGTTTTTAAATTTTGTTGAGTTCCAATTTCTATTTACATACCTGGAGAACAAAAAAGTCTTCTGAATTTTTTGGGGATTTTTATCTATCATTTTCTGAGAGATAATTCTTATTTAATTAACCATTTTTTTCGGAAATTTTTTTAACACATTTGCAAATAGGAGGAGAATTATTTGAGGTACGTCAATACTTTTTATTGACAAAAATGCATTAGAAAGAAAATCCCCAAGACCCAGGAGTCGAAATTGGCAATACAGCAAATTTTTAAAATTTTGATTTCCGTATTTTATGAACTTATATTCATAACTTATAGTTCAAACAGTTTTGTGAGCATGTGTGGGTTTTTCAAACAAAGAACTACACTAGAAAAAAAATCCACAAGACCCAGGAATCGAAATTGGCAAAACAGCGAAGTTTTAAAATGTTGATTTTGGTATTTTATGAACTTATCTTTATAACTTGTATTTTAAATATTTTTGTGAGCGTGTATGGGCTTTTTAAACCTAGAAATACACTAGAAAAAAAATCTACGAGATCTAAAAATGAAAATGGGGAAAATAGAAAGTTTTAAAAATGCTGAAGCGGCGTTTCTTTTTTTTTTTTAATTTGTTTTATAGTGTATTTCTAGGCTCGAGAATTCCACACAGGCTTGAAAAATGTTAAACTTATAAATAAAAAAAATTAATTCTGTTAGATACAAAATTCCTAAATAAGAAAATTTGCTGTCATCGTCAATTTCGATTCCTGGGTCTTGTCGATTTTTTCCTAGTGTATTGTTCTATGCTTAAAAACCCCATACATGCTCAGAAAAATGTTTAAACTACAAGTTATGAAGATAAATTCATAAAATACCAAAACAAAAATTTCAAAAATTCGCTCTATTGCCAATTTCGATTCCTGGGTCTTGGGGATTTTTTTTCTGATGCATTCTTGTTACTAAAAAGTTTTCATATACCTCAAATAATTCTCCTCCTATTTGCAAACGTGTTAAAAAAAAATTCCGAAAACAATGGTAAATTAAATAGGAATTATTTCAGAGAAAACGATAGATTGAAATCCGAAAAAATTGAGACGACTTTTTTTACCTCCAGGTATGTAAACAAAAATTGAACCTTAATAAAATTTAAAAACTCTGCCAACACGAAATTTTTTAAACCTTTTATCCGAGCGCGGGTGACCAAGCTGCATGTCGATCGATTCCAAATTAATTATACTTTTTTAGAACCCCAATACGCTACTTTTCCGCGTTGTAGCGATTTCGAATTCCAAAAGTATTTATTTTCGACCTATTCAAGTAAGAATACATGCTAAAAATTTAGTATAACTAAGAACTTTCCTGTATTATAAGGATTCAGTACAAATAAACCCAATTCAACGTTCCATTAAAACGAATAATTTTATTTTCGTGGCATAATTTTGGAAATTGCACATATGCAATAGTGTATAATTTCATATATTTTGTAGGTACTAATTCTTTCATGTTAAAACTCGTCAAGTATGAAGTATGTTTAACTCATATTTGATCATTTTTACATCCTCATCTCAATGAGCGGATATCGGTTTTACGTGGAAATTGACTTTCGCAGATTCCTTGAATTCTCGACGTTTTTGGACTCAATGATTGAGAAAAAATGAATTTTTCTTCGGTGACTATATGTCCTCGTCGTCGTCGTTGTCGTTATAGACTGCAAACACTGTAGCTAATAGTGTATTAAGGCCTAAAAAGCAAGGGTGCTGGTAACAGATTTGTAAAAATCAAATTATAACAAATTTATATTTTGAACTCCGCACAGTTTTTCCATTCAGGTGTTAAATAGCGTTCTGAACGGGTCTTGGTTTCACATGTGCGGGAATATAAAATACGTGTATAGTGTATACTACTAGAGTCGATTGAAATCGAATCTTTTGATTCCAACAATAAAAAATTGTAGATTGGCAAATAAAAGAAGTACAAAAAAATGGTTAAAATCTGTTAATGTCTTCAGTTCGGTTTTTTAATTTGTAAATGGAGATTTTCCTATATGCAAAACGATTTTGGCGAATTTTTGATAATAACTAAAGTTTTTTTCTCTGAACAACTGTACAAAATTAGCAAAAAAAAATTGCGCAACATTTTGAAAAAGTTCAAAAAAGAAATTGGTTCTCCCTAACGTAGAAATGTTCATTTTGAAGGAATGACATTCCTTGGATCAAATCCACTAAATGAAATAAAAAACTAAATTAACTGACAGGCTTTGAAAGGTTCTGCGAATTTTCGTAATACACGTTTTAACTTTATTATATGCTTGAAATATACTAGTCTTTTATCCCTTTTACAGTTCAGATATTTGAATCTATAAGTCCTGTCGGAGTGAGAAAATGACAATTCTTTAATTGTCTGTTCATTGGCTGTTCCGTTCTTGTATCGATGCGCCGCCTGTACACAACTTTTTCAACCGCAAAGCATGGTTGATTTGAAATCAATAATAAATACTATCAACAATAATACAAATAAATACACCCGACATTCCTAGAACTGCTGGCCCACGTAGTTTCTCAGCTCAAGGGGTGAGAGATGGTTGCGGCTCTCGCGTCGGATGGACTGAGTGCGCAAGTACTCAGCCGAATATATTGCGCAATATTATGAAAGCGCTTCAGAAAAGTGGATATTCGGCTGATTGGGCAGTTGAAAAAGTCGCGGTCCGTTAGCCTGCATGCATGCATCAGTGTTTTTCAAGTGTCTTTCAAGTGTTTTTGTTGGCCTAAGACAATTTACCAACTAAAAATCAATATTATAGCATCAAAAAACGACGCAAATGTTTCGCGGAATAGAGAGTTTTGTGGCATGAAGACCTTTCAGTTTCACGAAGCAACTGTCCGAAATTTGAAGTTAGAGTACCACTAACCTGACATTCAGAATATTTCATTTTATTTCGTGAAACTGAAAGGTCTTGAATCGACAAATCAATGGAGCATGACGGAGAAAGTAGATTCTACACTTGAGAAATATTACTATTTGTACATTTATGACTTTAACGTTTATAATATCTTCTCGAAAAAGCCCTATGACGTATTCCCATGCCGTAATACTAAAATACTCAATTCAAGGCTTCCCGCTCTTCGAGCATCTTTTTAATTGGACAGCCACTGACGCGGAGAAGAATATATACGGACCGTGGTGGGAGTTGCCAGAACTGCACAAATGGAAATAACCCTGTACAGCCGACGGGAAATAGAGGAGATAGGAAATAAGCGAGATTGGAAATCGGTGAGACACGACTGTATATCTATTTTTACAATGAGTTCATTTGTTATTTCATAATTTCAATGCTTTAACACTTTTTTCCATTGAACTCAATTCCTTCTGAAACCCTCGTGACCAGGCTTCTTTCTTTTGCTTGTTAGCTAATCTCGTGTTAAAAGTACGGCAGAAAAAATGTATTCAATTAATAATATATATTGATTAGTATATTACAATCAAGGACATTTAATATTTACCAGCTTTAATTTTTTCGATCATTTGATTATCCAGAAAACTTCGGATTCCCCATGAAATAACCTAACGAATTACATCCAATTATCCAGTTATGACACCGAATTGTATAATCGCCTCGACGTCAATATCATTTTCCATTCCTGTGAATATTAATGGGAAGATAACCTGGAATTATAAATCAGTATATTAGGAATTATATCATATAGTCCTTTTTTAATTCCTGTCCTAAAATCCATTTTCTAATCGACAATAATTACCTCATATCTGTACTACCATTTCAGGTCCTTAGGTATTCTAAAATTCATTCATAAATTTCTTTATCTGCTGTACTTTAAAAACAACGAAAATATACACGACAAAATCTTGGCTTTGTTTAATATGCTATCGACATGGAATTTCCAGCGTAATTCAGGGCCAAATATAAGTACTAAATACTTTGCTGATCTTGAAAATTCTACTTCCCTACCATAGAATTTGAGATTTCTAAGGCCAGGAAGCACATGAGTACTCGAGTTCATGCGCCGCATAGAAGAGGCATTTTTTTTTATATTTCCTCAGATTGAAGATAATTACAGCCTTATATATCCAAGGCATTTTGGTAAGAGCGGAATTTTTGTATCAAATTCAATATACTACAGACGAAGCTGCCCGGTGTATATGTATAATCAGTCACGGACGCACATTTGTAATCCTATCACGTGGTCTTATAAGAGAACTTCATTATTTTTAATAAAAGAAAATACTTATGACTTCAATATATGAGCTGTATTTAGATATGAGATATTTGAACATTTTTCGAGGTTCATTGAAAAAATTAATATACACAAAATTATATTACTTTTCTTGCGGAATCACTACTCGTCTCAAAAATAATTATTAGTCGGCAACTTATTTAGGCTAACGTAATTAAAGTTTCGAGCTGCTAAGCGCTGATGATCCTTTTAATAGTCGACAAAGGATAATAAATATATTCTTAATTTACAGTCCCGCCCATCAATAAAAATTTGCAGGAACTTACAGTAAAAGATAAACCATCTGATGCAGTTGCTCAGAGATTGCTTCTTTTCAACGCATCTGAAAATGTCCTTGCAGAAGGACTGAGGCTTCTTCGATTAAGTCCACAAAATAAAATATGTGACCATCCCTGAAGAAAGGCAACTAATGCGTGGTAGCTACATCTTACAGGAGGAGCGATTGAACAGGCGTTCCAATACAAAAACTCCATAAGAGGGCTTCACTTTGCCGATTAATATCAATTCGAATTTTTCAGATACAGGAATAATATTTTTCATTCTGAATTAGCAAATAAAAACCTATCGATTGGTGTGAAAAACTAAAAATCGATTTTTCCCGCACTAGGTTGCTTTCTTCGCGGACGGTCACATATAATAAAATATAAAAACTGGGTTCTTTTTATTCCCGATTCTAGTTCATATATGTGAATATGTAAGTCATCTACATTTTAAACTGTATTTGCTCGTTTATTTCATAAATCAAATGCTTTAGCGATTCTTACAAGTGAAATTTTTTCTGGAACCCTCTTGACCAGGCTTCTTCCTTTCTCTTGTTCGCTAATCTGGCGTTAAAAGTCTGGCTGCAAAATTGTAGTCAATTAATAATATATATTTATTAGTACAATACAATCAAGGACATTGAACGTTTTCCAACTTTCATTTTCACGATCATTCGAATTTACATAAAAGTTCGGAGGCCTCATGAAATACCCGAGAGAATCGCATCCGATTTTCCAGTTGTACCACCAAATTGTAAAGTAGCCTCGATATCAATATCATTTTCCGCTCCAGTAAAGATTAATGGAAGATAGCCTGGAATTGAAATATTATAGATAAATATTATAAAATTCATTCGTAAAGTTCTTGATCTACTTTACCTTTAAAAAGCTAGAAGAAATATGAAAAACGCTTCCTCTACGATAATTTCAAAATAATTTCTTCCAACATTCGTTTAGTTTCGCGTAACTGATCATCCACCACATTAACTCGATCATTGTTGATTTCAAACTGCAAAGTTAGTTTTTTAACTGCAGTTTGTAAAGTGGTTTCTGTATCTTCTTCTTTCTTCTTTGGGATATGAAAACATCTTTCGCCGCAATCAGGGTATTCAGTTTCCAAGATTGGACTATTTTTCTTAGCAAGGTCATAGGCTGCTTTAAGAATGTGTCCAGGAAGCCTCTTCTCGAGTGGGTTTAATGGTTTAACTAAAAGAATATGTTTTCTAATGTGAGCATCTTTTTCTTTAGACATTAATCTTTTAAGAAATAAGGAAAGGTTTATTTTGTGCTCTGCCATCTCCGTGGAGACTATCAGCTTGGTCGTTCGGATGAGTTTGGTTAGACCTGCCTGATTTAGTAAACCCTTTATGTCGTGCACAGCTATACCAACCAGCAAGTTCATTAAAATTACGGCAATGAAAATGACAAAAAGGCTGAAGAGAATTTGGGAGAAAATGGATAATGGATGGTAAACAACAATGTAGCCATTTTTACTCCATTCACGATGGTTTGTAAGTCCCTCAAAATCAAGCTCTCCAGACATCATCGTTAGAATTTTGATAAAAGCCGTCAATAGATTGCCAAAAGGCGGTTTTCCATCGAAAATGATACAAAAGCTTAGAGCGAACCCAATTAGTAGTCCTGAATAGGTAAGCAAAAGCTTTGCAAATTCAAATTGAATATGAGTAAACATCGCAACATAAGTACCAAATCCTGGCAGTTGACCAATCATGAACATCAAGTTTGTCCAAGCACAAAGAATAGAAAAAGCACCAATATGCTTCTGCCAATGATAAGTTTTTCCTGTATACAAAAAAGACGTGGCGAATACGCTTATCATAACTATTGTGTCCAGAATATGTTCTATATTCCAGAGGTACTCATTATAGTTTTTATAAGTTATGTAACTCAGAATCTCCTT
>CAKNWT010082181.1:0-14208 GCA_932066315.1 Andricus coriarius | reverse complement strand
ATGTCAATTCATCATGGCGGTCGACCAATGAAATACGAGAATTCAAACATGGCTCTTGCCCAAATATCTTTTTCCAAACTCGGGTGCATTACGGGTTGCATTTGGGGCTATTTCTTATACACGGAACAACCCTATGACTACCAAAATCTTGTCCTTACTGTATACTGCTATATGTAATATTGTACAAATTTTACTGTAAGATATAAAAGTTATAAACAGCCAAACTTTTCAAAAAATATTGTTTTATTTTTTAAAGTTATTTTGTAGAAACCCCCTAGATTTTTCGTACCTAATATGTATTTACTTAAGAGAATATATATGTACAAGATCATACAATTTTACTTATGTTAATGAAACACATAGTGGAAGAAAAGTGTTTATAACGTGTATCTCTTAAGAAAGAACTGTGAACAAAAATGTTAATTCTTGAAAATTGCAAATTACATATAATTTTTTATAAATGCTTTACTCAACAATTGTCCTTTCTTACAATAAACTGATAGTCAATTTTTAGACAGGATAGAGTCAATGCATAATAGGTTGTTTAGTTTTTAATAAGATTATTTATAAATAAATTTTGCAAGCTGTCACTTTCCCGTGG
Organism: Andricus coriarius; assembly: GCA_932066315.1. Classification (NCBI taxonomy): domain Eukaryota; kingdom Metazoa; phylum Arthropoda; class Insecta; order Hymenoptera; family Cynipidae; genus Andricus; species Andricus coriarius. The sequence continues at coordinate 13,607 of CAKNWT010082181.1, read as the reverse complement.
AAAAAGATGTTTAGTTCTATAAGTATTTTTGATAATGGATATGATAAAAATGTAATGTAACTAATTGTCAAAAGTAACTGTATTAGAATATTAATATTAATATAATAATACTTCGATGTTCATGAACATCGTAGTTATTAGATCTATCTATATCGATCAGGTCTAATTTTCACATAAAGCATTAAGTTTCTCAGATCCGTTCAAAAATTGATAAGAAGACCTCTTATGAAATAGGATGGTTACATACCTAAAAATGGATGCTTGTGATTTTAGTTTAATAGGAAAATAAGTTCTAATTATTTCGATCTTACGATTAATTAAAAATAACAAAGACCAGGAATTAATCCGAGTCAAACATTTTTAATCATTCAGAGATTATAGTTACGACGTTTCGACCTAATCTGTTGGTCATCTTCAGGTAAATAAACCTATAAAAAAGTTATAAAAATTCTACTTAAATACAATTCAAAGAGAGTCGTAAAATCAATTTTAAATAATAAAATACAAATTTACCTCCATGAAAACAATTTTGGAGTCAAAATTGTGGTCCGATGAAAAGAATTAAAACGGCGCACAGTGATAAATATGGGAAACAATTCGAGCCACGCGATGATTTTAATCAAATAATGAAAATTTTTTTTTATTCTTCTCCAAAAATGTTATATTTAATATTTCCGGTGAGAGAATTTTGATAACTACCCATATTTTTTTTTAAATGAACCATGAAACGACTTGCCTTAACATCAGTGGAAATTGTTCGAAAATAATGCAGGACTACAAAATATTTTCGCGAGTGGAACTAAGAAGAATATACGCTTTCAGGTGCGCTGATCACGAATCCGTGACCCCTATGACCGCCACACGTCAGAATCAAGGTCATTCGAAGGTCAAATTCGTTAACTCGAGAGATATAACCTTTTGGACGTCAGATTCTGAAAGTAGTTATCAAAGTTCTCTCACCGGAAATATTAAATATAACATTTTTGGAGAAGAATACAAATTTTTTTTTCATTATTTGATTAAAATCGTCGCGTGGCTTGAATTTATTCCCATATTTATTACTGTGCGGCGTTCCGAAAATATAATTGGGAAAACTTAAAAAAAAAAAAAAGAAAAAAAAAGGCTCCCACTAATTAAAAGTTTATATTTTTTAAATTTAAGAGCGAACCGCAATAGTCAAACGACGGACGAAGTGATAGTGACAGGAAACAATACGAAGGTTATGTTAGAAGTATAATATAGCATTCCTCATACAGAGGGCGTATTTAACTACAATGAAAGAATAGCGCGCCAAGGCATTGGGAATTTGAAAATTCAATTTATTATGTTGTCATAACATTTATTTATGTAAAGTATTTCTGTTTTTAAATGTATGGAATAATTCTTAAATTTGTTTATGAAAATCGATTCTAAAATTCTTATTTTATAAGTATTATTTTCTTTAGCTAAAATCTGTATATTCTCGAAATTAAAATAAAAAAGGTGGTCAAAATTCCAAGAGCGCTGTGACGAACCTGTGTTTAAATTGCCAATTCTGCAATCTCTTTTATTTTCAGTTATTCTCGTTTTTAACCTTCTGCCAGTTTCACCAATGTAAATTTTATGACAACCCTTACATTTTATTAAATAAACCAAGTTTGATAAATTTTCAATTTTTTCCGAATCTTTCTTGTTTATAGAACAATTTTCCAATTTATGATTATTTCTAAAATATACGTTAATGTCAAATTTTTTTAAAGCACATTATAATCTCTCTGATAAACCTTGTACATATGGCAACGAGACTCTTAAATCAGTTTTTTTGTAATTATCGAACCATTTACTATGTTTACTGGAACTATTGTAAATTTCATTAATTCTTTCCTTAATAACACTTTCTATCAAAAGTAGTGGATAATTATTTTGCTGTAATGTAAGTTTCATTTGATTTAAATTTTCTTTCCTGAACTTGAAATCACTTAGTTTTATACATCTATCTATTAATCCCTTAATTAAACCAACTTTTTGGTTAAATTTATGGTGTGAGTTATAATTCAAATATTGCCCTGACCATGCAGATTTTTTGTACCAATTGGTAATTAAAGCTCCATTTTCTGTTTTTATAATTAAAATATCTAGATAATTTATAGTGTTATTATTTACCAATTCAAAAGTAAATTGTAATGATTCTTCAATACTGTTAAATGTGTTAATTCATTCATGAATTTTATCAGTAGGAACTATTGTGAATACGTCATCCACGTCCCGTTTATAGAACAATGGTTTAAAACTTAGTTTTGCTAATGCTCTATTTTCTACATCTTCTAAAACAAGATTGGAAGCAATCGGAGATAAGGGAGATCCCATCGGACATCCTGATATCTGCTTATAAAATTTTTCGTTGAAAGTAAAAACAATATTATTAAAAACTGTTCTAACAGCTATTAAAATTTCTTGCTTGTGATTTTCACATCATTTTGACAAATTACAAAAATACACTGATAGTATTATAAACGATAAAGCGACATTTTAAGGGGGGCAACAATAATCCATTATAATTGGTTCGGGAAGGATCAGCAATTTTTTTCGAAAGGTGGCGATACACAAGGACAGGAAAGGAGAGAGAGAGATAATATCTGGGGAGGAAGGGGAAGACACTAACTAAGATTGCAGCAGCCATGCAGCAATCGTAGAATGTCCTATCCATGTAATATTTAGGTGAAATTGCAGCCAGCTTGTCAAATAGTTTCAGCTACACTCGAACAAGCTCTCTGTGTGTCTCCGAGCACCCCCTCCCCCCAGCTCGCTCCAGAAGTAATTGTAGTGAAAGCAATTGAATGCTCAAAGTAATTAAATTACATTGTACCCTATATAATTTCCCTGAACTATAATTGGAAAGTATACAGAAATTCAGGAACGGTTTTTCAGCTTCTGCTATCACACGATAGTAATAATAAAATAATCTCATGAGCTCTAGTTTGTACCCGAGCAAAATTAATCTTTTAATAATCCGATATGCGTCCTCCGTAGTCCTATATATACTTTATTCTGAGGAGGAAGGACTATGATTGGATGAGATAAACTACCACATTCCAAGTGTGGTTTCAAAGAAATTCGTTGCCTGTTACATAGTTCAAGAAAAGAGAACATATCACTTACATGTAGCCTAACGGCGGTCCAAACTAAAAATATATGAAAGTGATGTCTGGTTTGAAAGCATATATTCAAGAAAAAACGTTTGCGTCAAGAACCCCCAAACGACATGGTAGGTATGGGGGTAATGTTGGGGGGCTGGTGACCACCGGAGATGGTGCCGGTTGCGGTTTTCTTCGCTTGGGCATCTTTGCTCGACTCGACATATTTACAACTTGATACTTTACTCACGGCGCCTGCGGAGTTATAATTTTACAACTAAAAGCGTGTTAGACATAATGCTCCCAACTAGGGCCCGGTGCAGTACTGCGCATGCGTGAAGATGTGTTTCTTATTGGTAGAGGGAAGAGAATGATTAGATATTCTCTTGAATCTCAATTCTCCACCAAAGAGTCAAAGACAAGGCCTTGTTTGACACAAGCGCAGTAGTGAACCAGGCCATCGTACGAAGCACTGACATGACCACTTTTGCCAGACCAAACTTTCGCGAAGTGCTTTGCGTACATTCTTCACTTGTATTTCGTGACATATTTGACTTCTCTTACACATTTCACGCATCGCAAAGAACTTTACATATATTTTTTCATTGAATTTGGTGCAAAGATTTTTTAGATAAATTTTTTACTTTTAAGTCAATCTGGGAAACCTATTTTTTGCGTGAAACTTAGACAGGATCGATAGATATCTCTAATAACTGCGATCTTCAAAACCGAACATTTTGTATACCTCGATAAAGGCACCTAGAAGGTGCTAAAAAGTCGGTTTATCAACAATGAGATCATTATAATAAACTATTTTGAATGCATGACCGAATAAAATTTCTTGTTTCCATTGGAAAAAATTTTCCAAATAAATTACAACGTGCGAGGATAGGTTTAGTTTTCGATTTGGTCTCAAACATAGGAAATTTCAAAAAAATAATGTGTATAACTTTCACAAAGAAAAAAGCTTGGCAAGTAGTTTTTAAAATGGGTAAAAGAAACCTATTCATTTAATTATTTTAGAGATGTGAAAGATAAATTTGAATAGAAAATGCTTTTTTCGTATTTCAATATATACAGTAAATTTGTTCTAGAATATTATCTAAACTTTTTAAAACAAGTTGCTAAAAGTTATTCTATAGCTATTTTATTATGTATCTTTCTCGGTCGATTTTATTTCTAGTAAATGATAGCCCAAACAAAATTTCAAAAAAAGGATCCCATGATAGAAATCACAGAAATTTTTCTACGTTATAGACGTGAAAACAGAAGCGAAGCTTAAGAAAAATATCAAAAGCATTCGAGAAATTGTACCATACCAACATTGAGAGCATTCTGCAGCACAGTGGTTCATGTCCGTGCTGAATTTTTGAAGGGTCTCGAAATCAAATGATAGATTGGTGGAGGATGTTGCATAATAATTTATTCTGCGTGATATAGCATAAGGCGTTACATTCTTACACATAATAATATTTCATAGGCGAAAAAATGATACGTTGTCGGAAATATTGTACATAACTTTCATTTTTTACACACTTTTTCTGTGAAACAAATAAAAATTATACATAATTTTTTTCCACTACACTGTAACAAAAGTTGGTTAATTTTACATCGTCCCACGATGGAAATTATTCGATCGGCCTCTAACGATGTAAGTTTACACACTTCTGTGAAAAAATCCGGAACGTAAATTGGCATGGCCTCAGTTGACTTTTAAGGATATGTTCGTAAGTTTTGAAATTTCTAAACACTCTAGTAGGATAAATTAAGCGCAATCTCAATGAAAAAAAAACATGTTTTTTTATTTATATAAAAGTATCACTATTAGACCAAGATTAGGGCGTAATTTTATGATAAGGTCCCAGACGCCATCTTTTTCTCTCAGTTTGTCGATGGATTATCGATTTACGTCCCACTCGTAAATTATCAGCATGCCAAGCCGTAACAATGCGACCCGTCTGTCAAATTACGCTGAAGGTTGCAAGTTTAATAAAAAAAGATATTGTTTTACAGGTTTATTTAAATTTATTGGCGTACTAAGAAAACAATTCCATTCAACAATATTTTATAAAAATCTGTCCAAAAAGAGGTCTCTGCACCTTTATTTATGTATTAGAGTGGTCCTGATTTATACTTTGTACAAAAAATGTTTGAAATTCATCTGCTCCCACACTCAGATTTTTGTACGAATACAAAACAAAATTCCTTGGAAATTGACAAGGGAGTGCGCGTAACGGGGGACACAGATTTGAAGTATCTATAGTGGGCAAAGAGGGCCCAATAGGAAATGAAAAAAGTTGAATCCGTTTGCTTGGATAGAAAGCAGTTTACGAGAAAAAAGGAGAATGGGAAATATATACCATTTTTGGAAAAAGAAACAAAAAAGTCATGTGATATGAAAAAAACATAAACTAAAGCAAACAAAAATTATAGAAACTGTTAACAAAACAAATTGTTAGTTAACTAAAATTTTTTCAAAAATCAATGAATATTCTTAGAAAACACAGAAGTACACTCGAATTTCAATTTTAGTAATTTCGATTTATGCGTTCCAAGAATTAGGCCATGTCACGGTTACGGATGAGAGAAGCCGCGAGGGGATGTGCCGTGGTCACTATTTATGACAAAACGGTCGCATAGCGATAAAGCGCAGTATCCTAACGGCCTAGCTGGATAACTGCGTCACGTTGCGCAACATTGCGAAACGGCCCTGACTGTTTACGTTCGGAGACGCTAAATTTAAGAGGAATGTCAGTACCAAACCGTGCTTAAATTGAAATTTGGGTATATATGAAAATATTCTAATGTAATAAAAAATGTACATACATAATATAATAAATAATACATGTATGCAGTTATATTGATTAAAAAAACTCATAAAGTCTAGATAATACATTTACTTCGCGACTTTCCTGAAAATATTAAATGTCACAACAAACTAAAATATTTTTAAGAATGGTAACTTACTTCAAAGCATCATTACAGATATTAGGAATAATGGGCAACGTATGACGAAGGGCGGAGGGAGGGGAATTCTTAAAATCCCTGAAAGGTATATAACGTATTTGGTGAAACCCGGTAAAAATAAATGCATTGAAATAGATCAAATGATTTCAAATTATGGTCAAATTCACAAAACTCGGAAATCAAGTAACAAATCATCCCATTTTATCGTAGATATATACTAATTATAAATATGAATTTTATGTTATATACAGGGTGTCCCAGTACTCAAGGTGCATTTTTATATTTTTGAATTCCTCATAAAAAAAAGGAGTTGAAAACAATTATAAATATGTCTTGTAAAATTAATCATTAATGAACAATTAACAAATAAATAATAATTAATCGGAAGCGTGCGTTAGATGGACGATAGTTTCTGTGTCACTGATGAGGGTGTATGCGCAAAAGAGTAATTTTAAATTTACAGGAGGTTGTGAATATCAATGGTGCAACTTCACACCGCAACTGAAATACAAGATTCTTAGAAAATATCTTTTCCTTTAGAATACATGTTGAATTATTTTAATTTCCTTCCAGTATTTCTAATTCTGTAGAATTCAAACGAATTCTTAGAATTCACTTGTGCTCCTTTGAATTCTTCTGAAGTTTTTTACAATTTTCTTGAAACTTTTACAGTACACCTTAAATTATTTTGAATTTCTCCAAGTCTTTTGTATTCTCTGAAATTCAAATTCTGTGAAATGTTTTAAATTCTATTAAATTCATTTGTATTCTCTCAATTCTTTTGAAATTCTATAATTTTTCTAAATTTTGTAAATGATTTTGAAGTTTGTGTTTTCTTTTGCACTCTGTGAATTCTTCTGAATTCCCTAAATTCTTCTTAATTCTTTGAATTCTTCTTTTGCTATTCTCTGAAATCTTCCGTATTCTCTGAATTCTTCTCAATTGTCTTAATTCTTTTGAATTCTCTGAACGCTTTTAAATTCTCTGAAACCTTTTGAATTCTTTTGTATTTTCTAAGTTCTTTTGTAATTCTCTATTTTTTTCTGTCAATTATGTGAATTCATTTGCGCTCTGTAAATTCTTATACATTTTTTAAATTCTTCCTAATTCTTTCAATTCTTCTTAACTCTATGAATTCTTACACTATTCTTTGATTTCTTCCGAATTCTCTGAATTCTTCCAAATTCTTTGAATTCCCTGATTTATTCTGAATTCTCTGAATTGTTTTAAAATTTTCTAAATGCTCTAAACTGTTTTGAATTGTTGAATTAACGGCATCAATAAATTTTTTTAAATGTTTTTTAATTGTCTTGAAATCATTAGAATATACGTTGAATTAGTTTAACTTTCTTTAAATATTTTTAATTCTGTAGAATTCAAAAGAATTCTTCAGAATCAAATTTTTTTTAATTCTCTTGAAATCTTTACCATACACCATGAATTGTTCTAACTTCCTCCAAGTCTTTTGTATTCACTGAAATATTTTTAATTCTATGAATTCTTTTGCATTGTCTTTTTTTTTAATTATCTGAATTATTTTGAAATTTTCTGAATTATTTGAACTGTTCTGAATTTAACTTCCATCGAGTTTGTTGCATACTGTAGAATTCAAACGAATTCCTAGAATCCACATGTACTCGTTTGATTTCTTTTGAAGTGTTTTTGAACTCTCTTAAAACATTTACAATACACCATTTATTATTTCGAATTGCTACAATTCTTTCGTATTATCTGCATTCTCCTGAATTCTTTTGAATTCTCTGAAATATTTTGTATTCAAACAGTATTCTGAATTCTTTTCTAGTTTTCTGAATTCTTTCGGTATCCTTATAATACGCGTTGAATTATTTTGAATTCTTTCAAGTGTGTTGAATTCTGTAGAATTCTACAGGATTCAAAATATTCGAAGAAAGTTAAAGTATAATTCAACGTGTATTCTGAAGATTTCAAGTGAATTAAAAATATGCAAAAGAAGGAGTTCAAACTAACTCAAGGTATATTATAATGATTTCAAGATAATTAAAAAACACTTTTAAAACATTCAATGATATCGTGAGAATTTGACGAATTCAGAGTAGTTTAAAGAGTTCATAAAATTTCGAAACAATTCAGAGAATTCCGAAGAATTTAAGGAAATCAGAATGATTTAAACAAATTTAAATAATACAAAAGAATTAATAGAATTTGAAATATGTCACAGAATTCAAAAGAATTCAGACGATTAAAAAATTATCAGAGAAACCAGAATAGTTCAGGAGAGTTCATAGATTATAAATTCATGGAATTCAGATGAATTCATGGTGTGTTATGAAGATTTCAAGAGAATTAAGAAGAGAAACTTGAACATTTCTGTAGAATTCGTGTGAATTCTACAGAATCAAAAATATTCAAAGAAAGTTAAAATAATTCAACGTGTCTTCTAATGATTTCAGGATAATTAAAAAACATTTTGAAAATTCAGTGATGCTGTGAATTCAACAAATTGAAAACAGTTTAGAGGGTTCAGAAAATTTTAAATCCATTCAGAGAATTCAAAGGATTCGGAAAAATTCAGAGAATAGCGTAAGAATTCAGAGAATTGAGTAGGATTCACAGAGTGCAAAAAAATTCACGAACTTCAAAAGCATTCACAGAATAAAAAAAAAATAGAATTTCAAAATAATTTAGAGAATACAAAAGAATTCATAGAATTCAAAAGATTTCAGAGAATTTGAAAGATTTCAGAGAATACAAAAAGACTTGAAGAAATTCAAAATAATTTAAGGTGTACTGTAAAAGTTTCAAGATAATTGTAAAAAACTTCAAAAGAATTCAAAGGACCACAAGTGAATTCTAAGAATTCGTTTAAATTCTACAGAATCCGAAATACGCGAAGGAAGCTCAAATAATTCACCGTGTATTCTAAAGGAAAAGATATTTTCTGAGAATCTCGTCTCTCAGTTGCCGTGTGAAGTTGCACCATTGATATTCACAACCTCCTTCAAATTTAAAAATACTCTTTTGCGCACACACCCTTATCAGTGACACATGGACTATCGTCCATCTAACGCATGCTCCCGATTGATTAATCTTTAATTGTTAATTAGTCATTAATTATTAACTAGGAGTGTCTGTATTTAAAGCACATTAGATCCATCTTTTGAGCCTTCAAGAACTAAATACAGGACTTACAGCATCAAAACAGGTTCTCTATAATCCCACACCAATATGAATAAATGAGAATAACCATTTGTTACTTATTAGCAAAAATAAAATAATAATGTCTGCGATATAAATATCAACGCAATTATTCCGTAGATATATTGTTCATAATATTCTAATTGTATCGCTAACGCATGCTACATTGAAAAATCCGCGAGTACAAAGGATCGAAACCCGAGTTCGTATGCACGCACCGAGTTTATTTACCAAACGTACGTCCTAACCGATGCGGCTGACGGAACACGTTATGATGTCTGCGATAAAAATGATTAGCACTTGTCTAATACTTAAAGGTCGAAAATATTTTTAAATACGAAACCATTATTGGAATAATGACTTTTTCTTACTTTTTGTGTCGTGAAATATTTGAAACTATTTTTGAAGAGTTCAATATAAATGATTTATGTTTCTCATGAGTATTCATCGTTACGCGCTTCAGAAGAACTTGAGGCTAGATATTTAAAAATAAATTCTGTGTAATTTTTTATTTAAACAAATATAGTGTCAAAAGTGGTGATTTGCCGATTTCAACAATATTATACATACTTATGTAGAAATACTTGTTTGCGCAATACTTAACCCCAGAACAAATCTGTTCTCATCTGAAAATTCCGAAAAGTATGAAAATAATATTCATCCGGAAATAAGTAAATATTAATATTATTAATACTGTTCTTATAACAAAGTTTATCATCGTCTCTAAATTCGAAATGAGTAGTCAGTTATTTTTCATGAGTTTTGCTTTTCTCGTTTTCCAACAAATATTGTAAAAAAATTAAAACAGTGTGCCTTTTTCTCTCAAAAAGAAATGATTTTTTCTACTAAATCAAGTGATACACATGTAAATATTAACCTTCCTCTAGGAAAATATTTTAATACCACTTAATTGTTATTATATAATCATAACAAATATTAAACAATTAAAAAAAGTGGTACTCTGCCTGCGAAAGAATGATTTTCTCTAAGAAATCGTAATGGAAACCGATTAACTTTAATACTATACTAAAAATCCAGTGTCTGGCAGTGAGGCCACACGGCAGAAGTGAAGCTTTGATGGATTAAGTTTGACATTTTTCGTGAGGAATCATCATGAGTTTTGAGGAGATCACATAGTAAGAGAGAGAGAGCAGAGAGATATATAAACCGTTCGTACGGCCGTACGTTCGCTCGTTTTTCTTCAATTCCCTCGCGTCCCAACAGAAGTTTCACTTTAAAAATGTAAGAACAATCAGTATCAATAATAAATATTTTATTCTTATAATTTTGTATGATTCTTAAGCACTTTGAGACCAATTATAAATACCGATGCGAAGTACTATGGATGTATTCACTATAGGTATATTTATTTGTGCTAATTTTATGAGTATTTTCCTACGTCATAGGTATCAAATAAATTTGCTTCCGCGTAGAGGGAGGCTTTTCCTAACAAAATAAAAAAATGGATACTTCTAATATTTTTTAGCACAACAACCATAAAATATCCAACTTTTCTTTAATGAAATCGTTTAGATGTGATTTGGTCGCGTTTGGAAACTCACTTTTGACGTTTGGACGTCCAAATTGTGTGAGTCATCGAATAACAAAGCCATTAGCACCATACTAGCGCGCAACGTCTTCGCAAGTGGTAGTGACCTTCTTTGGTCAGACATCCTATGAAGCTGTGCTAAAGATCTACTTTTCATGAGTGAACAGTGACTTCCTACGCAAATAATAAAACATTACACATCTGTGAGCACGCATTTTGCGTTAATGAACTCCCTCACCGTGAAAACTGTGGTACCGAAAATTTCCAAAAATTTTGAAAATGTTTGGATCATCTAAATTCCCGTATATTTTCTAAAAATTTGAAAATGTAAAAAAATTGTAAACTTATGAAATTTTTTTAAATATTTCTGAATTTTATCAAGTGATCAAAATTTCTAAAATTATTCAAATTTCTAAACTTATTCAAATTTCCAAAATTATCATAATTTCTAACATTTTCAAAAATTTTTAAATTATCAAAATTTCTAAAATTGTCAAAATTTCTAAAATTATAAAAACGTCTCAAATTTTAATAATTTATAAAATTAACATTTCTGACATTTTTTAAAATCTCAAGATGTCTAAAATATCTCAAAATTTCCAAAATTATTAAAATTGGTAAAATTGTGCAAATTTCTACACTGTTGATAATTTCTAAAATTTGAAAAACATCTCAAAACTTATACAATTACAAAAATTTCAGAAATTTCCAAAATATCTAAAATATTCAAAATTTGACAAATGATTTAGAAAGAAAAGAAAAATTTCAAGTATCAAAATTTCTGAAATTTCTTAAATGTAAAATTTAAAAAAATGTCCATGCGTGTTTGTGTGTGTAACTTTTTTCTGTACACCATATCTCAAAAAGTAAAAGAGCTATGCTCATGAAATTTGGTTGAATTGCAGATCAGACTGATATATAGGTCTGATAAAATTTTAACCTAGATCGGCCATTTAGAAGTAGATTTTTTTGCGTCTAGAATTTAAAAAAATACCTTTCTTATAAGAGAAAAACTGGTTTGATTTTCAGAACACAACAATACGATATCTAGCATATTTTTTGCGTCTTTGAGGCGCATTAATCAACCTATTGTTGAAACTTCAATGACCTACCAGTACCGATTTATGCAGTTTAGGAGAAATCCGACAAAACTATATGTGGTGTATTTGTTCCAGTCTTTGAGTTGCATCGAATGACCTATTGTTGAACCTTTTATTACCCACCAGTGCCGATTTATGAAATTTAAAAAAAAACTGTGTATTCTGTTTATATGAGGAAAACTTTTTTAATATCAGGATACAAAATTATTCTCATTTTTAATGGGAGGATTTTTTTTATGTTGGGTATATAACAGTACTGCATTTGATATAATTGTTCGCGTTTTCGAGACGCGTGGATTGATCTACTTACGAACTTTCGGTTTCTATTCTTAATTAATCAATAGCTATTAAGATAGCTTAAAAAAAGGTAGTGTCTATATACCTCCGGACACAAGTTACGCCCCCTTCCCTTATCCATATTTCCCTTGGCTGGTTCGTACGTTTATACTCAACCATGTGATAAACTTAAATGTACGTACAAACTTTCTATGTACGTACAAACTTTCTGGATGTTTCAAGTCGGCCTTAAAAAGAAGTTACATTTTTGCTATGAGGTTTCAGTTTGGAATATAACACTACTGTTGGTTACGAAGTGGTTCATTGTAACAAAACACATCAATTGACATTTTGGTGGGCTCTCTGATTTTCTGAAAATGAGATTTTCAGTAAGACAGAAACATGAGCTTGAGAAATATTGAAAGTATCAACTTTTTTCTTTTCTGAGGGAAAAACCTCCCTCTATGAGAAAGAAAATTCATTTACTACCTATGAGGAAGCAAAATGCTTATAAAATGAGCACAAATACGTCCATATTGAATATATCCATAATATTTTGCAGCGGTATTTATCATTGGTTTCTAACCCGTGCAGAAATTGCCCCATTTAGCCCCATTTATAATAGGGTTCCGACAAGGCCCTGGCCAGTTTTTCTATTGTCAATAAAATGAAATAAATTATAAGAAGGTGCTTAGCTGGCAGCATAATAGGACTATGTGTAATTACTAACATAATATGATCTGATTGTTCCGGTTTGCAAAAAGTTTTATTATACTTATATACAAATGATAACATAATTTCCCATTACTTGATTTTGACCAGAGTTTCTGGGTAAAGCCACAAGTCGGGCATTCGCCAGATGTACTTTCGTTATGCCACACTATAACGTTACGCGGCGCTCGCATCGGCTTTCGTGTTCATAACCTATATTGGTCAACCGCATTCGTGTTTTCGTATCAAGTTAAGATATTTTTTGATGTGACACTTATTAAGTTATAAGAGATAACATGAATAAGATAAGTAGGCTAGAGAACGTCTTCGCGATCGTGTAAAGAAACATCGAATTAGAGAAGAACTGCAAAATGATTCGAATGAAAGTGACCAATTAAAGAGAAGCAAATTTTGAAGATCTTGGAGCAATTCTGATCATTCATCGAATAATTTCTAAGGTAATGATTATTAATTAATATATAATTATAAGAACAATTGTGATTGAGTGACCCTCTGTGCCATAATACTAGTTACGACAAGTAAATAACATCTGTAAAATATACCCTGTTGCCAAATTCGTTGACATTATATTTGAGGTTAGGATCTTGGTTCTGGTAATGCGAAATGCGAAACAATCTGGAGATAAGTTAATATTGAAAAACTACGGCATTAAAATTTTTACTAATCGCATTTAGTTCTCAAATATTTGCAATT
>CAKNWT010082134.1:0-12839 GCA_932066315.1 Andricus coriarius | reverse complement strand
TTGTTGAAGGAGTGCACTTAAGACCCAACTCGCTTCAAGCAGCCCATCAAGAGGAACAAAATCCTCAATTTAGCTTCCAAATGCATGGGAAGGGCTCAACAAAGTAAGGACAAGAGTAAACATATATTAATTAAAACAGAACGGGATATTTTCGATCGCTCATTAGGAATCGCGATTGAAATAAAAGTTGATATGTCAATGTGTTTTCAGTATTCACTAGCTCCTGCACCGCCAGCCTTCTGTCAGTACACTGGTGACAGTCACACAACTGACAAGTCTACCCATGCAAAAGTACTGAAAATACAAGTTGATCACTCCCTGCCTTCTAACGTCGACGTGAACATTATCGAAGGTTTTTACCTGTTGCATATCGCAGGTGCACATATCCCTCGAGCATTTGAGAAAATATAGTAATCGCTCTTAATGAAAATCTGCAAAACCAGTGCGTCGGAAATTTATTTAGTTTTCGAACGATATTTTCTTCATCCATAAAAGACTGCTAACCCCAAAATCTTCATGAGCAAGATACAGAGTACTGTATTGCTGGGCAGAAACAGACCAGACTGACAGATTTTCAAAAAAGTTTTAAAAAACCGTCGCTTCAAAGAAGTTCTTGTGTCTTACCTCTCGAAACACTGGGGAAGTAACTCACCAGCAGTGGCGCCAATAATCGGAGATAAGAAGTTGTTTGTCACAGTTGAGATCAAGTGTTTTATGTACGAATGCACCAACGGTAGTGTCACGAAACTTCGGGCACCCGAATACGAATGTCATCACGAGAAAGCAGACACACGAATCATATACAACGTCGATGCGATTGCCAAGTGCGCTACTACATCTCAAAAAGTAATCGTTGAAGTAAACGATACGAATGTGTTAGTCATTTTATTGGGCAACATGTACAAATTACCCAACTTAAAAATCTGGATGGCCACCGCTTCTTCAAAAAGAAGCCATCTGGAATCCGCAAACTGTACGGACTTAGCTGGAAAGTTGGGCTCAAGTCTGTGTAAAGCTCTGCCTGCTTTCCATGCCTTTACAGGCTGCGATTATACAATAGCTTTTCATCGTAAGCGAAAGCACCTGTCAAGTAGCTACAAAAAAATGACTACTTCCAGAACGTCTTCGCGTCAATCCATAACTTCGTGGATATCCACAATGAGGAAAGAATGGACACGTTGCAAGAGTTCACCTCCCTCATGTAAAACATGAAAAACTGCAAGCGTATAGATGTGGCAAGGGTAGACATTTTTGACAAATTGTACTCCAGTAAAAAGGATGCCCAGCAATTTCTGAAAAAAGTCAAAAGTTTCGACTCTAGCCTCGTTCTGCCTTGCTGGAAGTCACTGCAACAAAAAATTTTAAGAACAATTTACGTTTCTTCAATGTGGAAGAATGAAACGCTTGATACGTGGCATATATAGCGATCTAACAATGCATGGTTGGGAATTGCATAATGACCGATTACAACCGCTTTGGTATAAAGGAGACCCAAAACCCTTAACTGTTGATGATGTTCTGCGTGTGACGTCCCCGATTTCGATGAATCTGAGGATGATGATGATAAAGCAAGGGGGAATGTATGCAGTTTTAATTCGGAGTGCGAATAGGTTCAGATGCTAAGGTGGGTCGAAAATGTTCGAAAATGCTATTCGAAATCGCTACAATTCGAAGACTTTGCGTATTTGCATCTTCATGAAGCATCATTCCTTTTGAGTTGATGGATATGCAGCTTGGTCTCCCGCGCTGAAAAGAAGTGTTTCGAGAATATAATGTTTCCAGAGTTTTAACAATTTCTTGAGTTTCACTATTTTTCCGTACATTTACAGAAGCCCAAAAACTGTTGCTAAATCTTTTGAACATTAGCAAGCGAGAGAATAATTTATTAATGCATGTGAAAAGTGACCCACTAATTGAATCGGAAAATTTGAGCGGAATTTGTAACATTCTGAATTATGTTTTTAATTACCTATATACCTACTTTTTCGTGTAGTAGCGATTTCCAATTGCACATTTTTTTATATTTTGGACTCTCAGCTGCGTTCGCACGTTTCAACGGCGTAGAGCGCACTTATGTCGCATCTCGCGTTTCACGCTCTGATATTTATTGCTTGCACTCGAAATACTTGAATTACGCTTTAGGAGAAACCTCTCTTTTAGATCCCGATGTTTCTATGCATCTTCGTTGAGTGTAGTATCAGATTAAATTGCTGAACGCTCTGTAGACTTTAAGGTCCACGTTTCATCGCGACACTCGCGCTCCAAGTTCGACAGACATTGTTCAATATATAATTTAAAAAAAAGGGTTAACAACCACCGCAGGATCCCACTGGGGATGGTGAGATGGGTGGCCACAGGGCAAAACGAAATCACAACGACAGGCCGGCGAAATCCTCGTGTGTCTTAAGGACAAGAAGAGCCCAAAGATGACAGCTTTCTGCATCCATCTCGCAAGTGCCTTGGCCTATTTTTGGCACGCGGGTATGGCTTTAGGGTTACGAACCAGTGATAGTTTCGCACCTCCGACAGCACCGATCACAAGGACAATCACCTTAACTGAAAATGTTGGGTACAGTCGTTGCAGCTCCCTTTTAAGGTCTTCATATCTCTCCTCACTTTCCTCCTTCTTGGCAGTGACGTTGTAGTCGGCCGGAGCCGAGAATTCGATCACGAATATAGTTCGTTTCTCGAAGTCTTGGAGAACAATGTCAGGCCTCGAGTGTGCAATGGAGACTGCTGTCTGAAAATCGTAGTTCCTGACAATTTTGCACTTCTCGTTTTGTACCATTAACCCTATCTCTCTCGGAGCTTTCGGCAGGGCAGGTTCGCAGCCAACACCGTAAGAGCAACAAAGATGGTAATAAAGCGCTCTCAGGGCCGCATTACGTCTGTAGAGATACGTCGTTCCCGCGTGATTGGGACACTCAGATAGTATGTGTTCTAGGTATTCAGCATGTGCATGGCACGCTTTGCAACTATCGCTGGGAACTTCTTGACATAAAATGCGGTCACGGTATACTAAAGTAGAAATGACACGGTCCTGGCATCTGAAAACGGAACCCTCTGTACCTAAATTCAGTCCTGATGATCTGAGAAAAGCAAAAGTTTGCTCCTTCGACAAGGACTGATTTTCCACATTTCTGTGAAAGTTTCCGTGCACTTTCTTGTGTAGCCGTTGGCGGAATTTTTCAACCTCTGCTTTCTTTACTTCGGCTCTTATAAGTGAATCATCTAGATGGACTAATGCACTTTCCTTACTTCTGATGTTACAATTCAGGCCAAGGGTCTCGTCCTCCTGCTCCGCGGCTTTGTAAAGGAACGCTCCTTTGCCAATCATCTCGTCTTTCCTTCCCATTTTTAGGAGAGGATATTTGCCATCTGCAACGATCCAAGATGTACTTAGAAAAATTCGGTTACGAAGACATTGGAGATTCAAAAGTCCGCGTCCACCTTCATGGCGTGAGATGTATAATCGCGGGACGGACGAATTGATATGCAAGCTTTTAAGCCTGTCTCCGCTTCAGAGAGACTCCTTTATTGATGTTACATCCTGAATGCGTCTTTGAGGCACACTTAGGGATGTATGGGTCTCTTCAGTGCCAAGATGTCTAATAACACTTATATCCACAAGCTCAGGGGCATCGGGAACGCCAACAATCTTTCCTTTCTTCAGATGAACCTTGGCACAATTGTCCGATCCAAAGTCCATACCAATCTCTCCTGTGTACTTCTTGATGATATTTAGAACAAGTTGAAGTTTGCTTGTACCAGAAGCGTAGATCTGAGGGTCATCCATACAACATACATGAGTGATCTTATGCTCGCGATGATTAGCGTCACCGCAGAGTTATCCAGGAGTATTTCGTAGTGCGAGTCATAAAGGCAGAAGTGTGATGCAAAAGACTAGAGGGCTCATGGTACCGCCCTGAAAGACGCCCCTCTGGAAGTTACGTTGTTTTTTGTCACACGATAGTTTCCAGATGAGATAATAAATCCTTTTTTCCAAAGGGGTATCCATCTCTCTATGCATCTCACTATGTGTAGATGAACCTTCAAGCTTTCCAACAAACAGATATTAAGTCTATGAGAGGTTGAATCGAAAGCTTTCCGCTAGTCAATCCAGGTCATTGACAGGACGCGCTGATGAGCTGCTGCGTCTTTGCAGACGCACCTGTCAATTACCAGGTGCTCTCGGCAGCCTGCTACAACTTTTTTCGAGCCACTTCGTTCGTACATCTTTCTCCACACAGGCTCCATTCTTCAAACAATACTGTTGTTTAGGACATTGGAAAAGATCTTATACAGCGCGTTCAAACAAGGTATTGGCCTGGATTAAATATGAGGTCAAAGTGCAAGCCAGATGTTAGTGTGTAGAAGCAAACTTCTTCTACCAGAAGTTCTTGATACCATCTGGTCCTGCAGCCGAAAAGTTCGTCATGCCCCTAAGTGCTTTTGTCACCTCTTCGGCAGTGATTGATGGACATTCCTCCTCAGATGTTACGAGGTTTTCGCAAGACTCCTTGAAGCGGATGATATTATCAGTATCTTCTTTTAACTGCAGTTTTTTCATGATCTTGTATACATCTCCACAAAAAGTCTCGACCTTGTTGGGCCTAGGTGGATTTTGACAGAAACAGGGAGATCGCTGAAGAGGCGTGATGGGTCAGCGAGAAAATGTTGATTCTCCTTGACCCATCTCTCCATCTTCTGTATTCTCCTCCATGCGTCAGATAACAGCCGTATATTATCAACCATATGCTGCTTGATTGTCAGCAGCTTTGACTTGCTCAGTGTGTGATTGCAGATCCTCAGTTCTTGGGCGAACTTTCGAAACCTTTCCGTGAACCATCTACCAGGTGTTATGTAGCCAATCACACACTGAACACGGGATGCATTCTGTCTTACCCACCCAATCTTCTTATTCAGTTTATGTAAGCGTCTTTTGGTCTTTTGACCTATCGCTGGATTTAGCCCGGTAACCCAGAGTCACCGTTTAAGACACCTCTTCCACATCCCATTCAGCTTTCGGCTCGGTTGTTACACCTGTATAGTTAGATTTACTAACTCTACACGGTGTCTCACCACCTATACAACCCATTGTGCTATGTGATATTGCACAAAAAAATAAACCAAAAAGTCCTCTAGCAAAAATGTGTGCGAAGCTTAGTTTGGGCACAAAAAAGCTTTAAAGTTGGGCCTAACGAACCAATGAGGAGCGAGCTTTAGCGACCACTTGTACGAGTCGCAAACGTTAAAATAGTGTGTGCTTTTTGGCGACACACTTCAGTTCCCGCAGGGGGGTGACACGATTTTCGCTTTTGCATTAGAGGCGCGTGTCAGTTTTGTGAAGAGCGGCGAGTCGTGAAACATTGGTGCCACCTCTGCGATGCCCGGTCTGCCCGTTATCTATTATTATTTTGCATGTAAAAAGTTGTCGCATGTCATAACTTTATCGTCTATTTGCGATATTTTATTCATTTACGGATAAATGTGTTATAAAATTAGGGGCATTGATGTATAGCTCCAAACTGTCGATCAGGGTACGACTGAACCCGCTCAAACGGAGTAAAAAAAGTGTTTTTCTCCGTCCAAAAAAATGAGGTTGAACGTTGGCAACAAGCAATTAAGCGTGACAAAAAGGATTCTATTGTTAAACCTGGACATGTATAGGGCTCGGAACTGCTCAAGCTTCATAAAATAGTAAAATAGTAACCATACATCTCTCAAAAAAGTAACCGAAAAGTAACAATAATGTGGCGAAAGAGTAACAAAAAAGACAGATTTTTTACCAAAAAATACGAACTTTCCACTGAAATTATGAATCTTGAACAAAAAAATGTATATTCAAGAAAGTAGTTCATCTTTTAACAAAATGGTTGAATTTTTTGACTAAAAAAGATGGATTGTTAACGAAAAATGTAACATTTGGTATAATAACCAAAAAAAAATTATATTTAACATAAAAAACAGCATAGTTCATTCAAAAAAGACGATTTTTCAACAAACTAGGTTATTTTTCAACCAAATTGTTGAGTTTTTAAGCGAAAAAGACCAATATTTACAAAACAGTTGAATTTTGAATCCGTAAATATGGATTTTTGACAAAAAAGTTATCTTTCAACAAAATAGTTGAATTGTCTACGAAAACAGGGGAATCTCCAGCCGAAAAAGATGAATTTTCAACAAAATAAGTACATTTGTAACAAAAAATATGAGTTTTCAAATATAATTATGTACGTTTAAACAAAAGGGTGATTTTCAATCAAAGAAGATAAATTCTCATCGGAAAATATAATACATAGTTCGTTATTTCAACAAAAAATATTTAAATTTTTAATTAAAAACTAGCAATTTTAGCCAAATTTAAATTTTTATCAGGATTTGTAATAATTCAATTGACAGCCCTTTTTATATATTTTAAAAACGAACTAAATATTATTTTATTTTTATTCTCTAATTTTCCCGGCTTTAAAGTGTCAACTTTACTGGAAAATTTTGAATTTTTCACAAGTTTTTAAATAATAATAATAAAGTAATCCCTTTCGAGCCCTGGACATGTAGTGTGTGAAGATCACTTTTTAAATGATCAGATAATTCCGAAAAAGGAAGTTTTAGCTCCTGAAGAAATGGTTATGGCTGTAAGTATTAAGAGTTCTTTTCACCGATGTGCTCTAACAAAAAATAATCGAATGGCTCTGACGGTTTTATGACTACACTGATTTTTAAATTTGGATATATTGTTCTTGTTGCCGAACTCTTAGATTATTGTGATAGTGTGTATAAGTATAGTTTAAATAGTTTTTGAACATTTTAAAATATCTTAAGACCCTTACTATCTTTAAGAAAAATGTCAAAGTAACATTAATGACAGTTTTGAATTATCGCTGAGTTTCGACATTTATGTACAATTACATTACTTTATTAATAAGTTCAAGTATTAAAGTAAATTATAATTGTAAAATAATGATTTTCTTGCAGTCAGAATGGTACAAGAAACCTAAATTAAGTCCAGGGGGTTGGCCTCGTCGTCTAATAAAGCGCGATTTTTTGACAAAGCATTCTGAAATGTCTAATAACAAAATATTAGGCAAACGAAAACATTAAGATATTTTAAAAATATTTTAAAATGATGCGAATGAGGAAATTGCTACTAATGGTACCGAAGATTTCAAAAAGCAAAAATGATCTATAATCGATGGGGTATCGGACATTTTCCCAGTTGGTATAAACGCAAATAAGTGCCTGTTTGACTATTTATTCATAAATGAAAAAAGTGTATCCTTCGCTATACTTTTATCGTAGTATATTTGTAAATAACTTAAATAATTATATTTATTCAAATAAATTAACTTGGCATTTATTACTCCTATATACCCTCCTACTGTCTTTACTCCATATTTAATGTATATCTCCATCTTTTAATTCAATTCTCAAATGAATAATTGACTAATTGTGCAGGAAAGTTAATAGCTTTAATACTGAGAATCTTTTCATCCGTTTAACGATCAATAGAATATAATGAATATTAGAAATTATGATTTTTATCATTTGTTTTATATTTTTATTATAATGTAATAATACATTAGGATCATTCAAGTCATTAAAAATAGAAGAACAATTTTTTATATTATCCTTTCAGAACATTTAGTTTATTTGTTTCAAACCTTAAAGACGTAATCTTTATATTTTACCATTTTAGTCTACTTGAAAATTAAAAACCTTAAAACCTGACATTTCCAGTGTACGTAAGGTCCATTTTTGAATCCTAGATGTTTTTTTAATTGTAGAAATAGTTCATCCTTGCTTGATTCAAGCTCAAAGTTTTTAAATTATCCAAAAACGTCCAAAATATTACAAAAACTGCGAAACAGTTTATTACAAAACGCAAAGTTCAAACCGCTAAAACGTTTTAGAATTTTGAATTTTTTCTCCCCAATAATTATTAACAAGATCAAATTAACAAAACAAAATTTCTCTCATAATTTCTGTTAAAAGTAACAAAAACCTGAACATTCGCGAAAGCCAGCAAACTTAATTTCTTGAAAATTTATAAGATAGCCCAACATAAGATAACACCTTTTCCAACAAAATAGTTACTTTTTTGGGTTCCTCTCAGAATTTCTGTTACCTAACTTTTACCAAATCTAATAAAAAATCTTAACACATCCGAACCCAGAAAACTTTCTTTCTTGAAAGTTTGTTACTAAAATTTTAATAACAAAACTTATTTTCTAACATAAGTCGCACTTTTCGATTTCTCTCAGAATTTCTGTTACATAACTTGTAACAAAACTAACAAAAAAACTGAACATTTACGAAAACCAGCAAACTTGCTTTCTAAACATTTTTAAGCACGCCTTACATAAGATAACACCTTCAACAATAAAGAAGTTACTCTTTTATCTTCCTTTCAGAATTTGTTACATAACTTGTAACAAAAATACCGAGAATTAGAGAAACCCAGCAACATTTTTTTCTTTGAAATTTGTTAGCAAGATTTAAAAAACAAAACAAATTTTCCAACCAAAAATATGACCCTTTTCGACTCATCTCATAATTTCTGCTTCATAACTTGCAAAAAAACTAACATCAAACTGAACATTCGCGAAAGCCAGCAAAATTTCTTTTTGGAACATTTGTAAGCAAATTTTACATAAGATTACCTTTACCAAAGTCAAAAAAGTATCAAAAGTACCAACAAAAAATGAAAAATTTAGAAACCCGCCGACATTTCTTTCTTGAAAATTTGTTGGCAACCTTAAAATAACACAAAACCTTTCCTAATGACAAAAGTTCTTCTTTTCGATTTCTCATAGAGATTTTGTTACATAATGTGTAACAAGAGTAACAAAAAATCTCAATATTGGCTTAACATCTTAACACATTTTGGTCAAGCGCCACCGAAAAGCTTTGGAAACAGAAACTTTAATCATGCAAGCGGAATCAGTGCATTATTTCCTCAAAACCTAGGAAATTTTGAATGCCTTAGAAAATTCTTTTATATTTAGCAATTTTTTAAAAATGGATAAAAGTTTTGTGTTAAATGGGAACCCTCTTCGAATTATTCTTTGAACGAAAAACTACCCAAAAAATGTATCAAACATAAATTTCAATCATCCAACCACAAGTAGTACATTCTTTCTAGAAAATCATGAAAAGTGTAAATAATTTCTAATTTCTGTGACATCTGTTTATTTTTTTGAGTAGGTCAGAGCTTCTAATCAAAGTGAAATCTTGTCTCTTTCGATTTTTGATTAAAAAACTACCTAAAAAACGTTTGAAACATAAATTTAAATCACGCCAAAGCAAGCAGTGCATTATTTTTTTCAAAATCATGAAAACTGTAAATAATTTCTAATTTTAGTGACATTTATTGATCTTAAACAATAGATAAAAGGTTCTTGTCAAATTGAAACCTTGTCTGTTGCGTTTCTTGATGAAAAAGTTACGTGCAAAATTTTTGAAATATAAATTCTAATCCATGTTCGAATAATTAGTAACACTTATACCTTTTCGCAAACAAATTAGGTTTGCGTCAAAGGAAGATCTTTTTCTTTGGATTTTATCTAGTTTTGAAAATTACCTTAAGGTCAGAAAGGTTTAAATTTTCCAATGCTATTAAAGGTCTTAATCACATTAATATCATATTAATTATGTTACTGTACATGCGTGACAAAAGATTTTGACATTTCTTTCTCAAAATTGTGTCTGTTGCTTGTGTGTCCTGCACAACGATGTTTCTCATAATTGCTAAGGTATGTAAAAATCGGTTACTTCCCTGAATTTCGTAAATGTTTATTATCTTCTCACACAATCTTCTTTCAGTCAGTTTAAGGAGGTACGGTCACGAACACACTTTTCTTACGGATTTGTTCAAACTTTGGCTATAGGTTCTTTGGAATGTTATCTAAACGTTTGCGAAATTAAAAAAATATTGTCCTCTCCTGAGCTGAGATAATGAGGATCAAAGTTGAACCCTTATACATGTAAAGCCTATCCCAAGCATAGGAAAATGTTACATTTCTAACTCTAACTCGTAAACAATTCTTACCGTTTTTTTTTCAAAAACTAATATATGTTAGAAGAGCGTTTCATGAAGATTTAAAAACAAAAATCAGAATTTTTGTCCTCTTAGTTTGAGAATGAGAAGTATGCAAAGTTTGAGAATTTTGAATTATTCGAAAAATAAAACAAGCACGTGGCAGCCATCAGGCAACGCTGTCGGAGCCCCTAGCGGGTCTAGCGCATGCGCAACAGTTTTAAAACTTTGATAAGAAATTTAGTTTTTTATAAATTTACCTTTAACTACTAATCGATCTGTAATTTTCAACAAATGTCACGTTTTCATTTGAAGCCAAATAGCACGACTGTCAAAGCAGACACCATGAAAAATGTGACGTTGCCGGGTCTACGCTGAGATCTTGAGGAGTTAGTTTGTTCACGTCTGTATACACAACTTCTCTATGTGTAGTGTACAATTATAGCCAAAAATTTTCTCTTAGGTCTGACAGGAAATTAATGAATGAGACATTATACCGGCATAATTAACTATTTTTTGTCTTTCTTCGACGTAAATAAGCTACATAGTATGCATTTAAGAGTTCATAAAACTTATATCACTCAAACAGTATTATTTTTCGACATAGACTTAGGTCTAACTTTTTGCAGATAGTATGCGCGACCGTACCTCCTTAATGAAAAATCAGCTGTCCTCTTTTGCTCGTTCAACCACAAAATCTTGCCAGGGCTCTCAACACCGTGTCTAATAACAATTTGTAGTTTTTCCATCAAGGAACGCAACAGGCAAGGTTTCACATTTACGAGAACCTATTATCTATTTTGATTTTAAATGAATAAATCTCACAGAAGTTATAAATTATTTGCACATCATGATTTTCAAAAAATAATGTACTATTTGTGGTAGCATCGTTGAAACTTATGTTTTAGAAGTTTTTTGGGTCGTTTTTTCCTGAAGGAAAGTAGCAGACGAGGTTTCAATTTGACAAGAACCTCATATTAATGTTTTAAATCAATAAATTTTACAGCAGTTAGAAATTATTTACACTTTTCATAATTTAAAAAAAATAATGCACTATTTGTGGTGGCATCATTGCAATTTATGTTTCAAAGGTTTTTTGGGTAGTTTTTCCATGAAGAAACTCAAACGACAAGTTTCCACTTTGACAACAAACTCTAATACATTTTTAAAAAACTGCGAAATGTCAGCAAAGATACCAATTAGAGATCCTTCTTCTCGATTTAAAAAAATACTGAATCGCTTTCTGTTGCATAATGGAAACTTATGTTTCAGAAGTTTGTTGTGTAGTTTTTCCATACAGGAATGCAAAAGACAAGATTTTACTTTGACGAGAACTTCTTATCTCTTTTTTTAAGTCAGCAAACTTCACAGAAGTTATAAATTATTTACACTCTTCCTTAATTCTACAAAAGGATAGATTATTTTCGGTGAAGTGGACACAAATGGGTCCTCACTGAAAAACTTGCTTACAAATTTTCAAAAAAGAAATTTTGCTGGCTTTCGCGAATGTTCAGTTTGTTGTTAGTTTTTTTACAAGTTATGAAACAGAAATTCTGAGATGAGTCGAAAAGGGTCATATATTTGGTTGAAAAATTTGTTTTGTTTTTTAAATCTTGCCAAAAAATTGTCAAGAAAAAAATGTAGCTGGGTTTCTCCAATTCTCGGTCTTTTTGTTACAAGTTATGTAACAGAAAATCTGAAAGGAACATTAAAGAGTAAATTTTTTCTTTACTTTGCTGGTTTTCGTAAATGTTCAGTTTTTTTGTTAGTTTTGTTACAAGTTATATAACAGAAATTCCGAAAGAAATCGAAAAGTGATTTTTTGTT
The DNA here is from genome assembly GCA_932066315.1 of Andricus coriarius. Taxonomy (NCBI): domain Eukaryota; kingdom Metazoa; phylum Arthropoda; class Insecta; order Hymenoptera; family Cynipidae; genus Andricus; species Andricus coriarius. Next base: position 973 of record CAKNWT010082134.1, on the reverse strand, counting down.
GGAAACGGTGTTATGTTGGACTTTCTTACAAATTTTCAAGAAATTTTGCTGGCTTTCGCGAATGTTCAGGTTTTTGTTACTTTTGTTACAAATTATGTAACATAAATTATGAAGGAAATTATTGCGTTTGGCAATAAACAATGGAAGAGCGACAACTCGATGGGGAATTACCTAATGCGAGAACTGAAGTGGGTCACCAAAAAACACACACTATGTTAACGTTTGAGACGCGCACAAGTGGTCGCTAAAGCTCGCTCCTCATTGGTTGATTAGGCCCAACTTTGCATCTTTTTTGTGCCCAAACTAAGCTGCGCACAAATTTTTGCTACAGGACTTTTTGGTTCATTTTTTTGTGCAATTTCACATGGTACAATGGGCTGTGTACGAGGTGGGACACCGTGTACAGTTAGTAAATCTAACTATACATGTGTAACAACCGTGTCGAAAGCTGAATGGCACGTGCAAGAGGTGTCTTAAACTTTGACTCTGGGTTACGGGGCTAAATCCGGCGATAGGTCACAAAACCAAAAGACGCTTGCATCAACTGAACAAGAAGATTGGATGAGTAAGAGAGAATGCGTCCCGCGTTCAGTGTATGATTGGCTACATAACACCACATAGTACAAGGGGTTGCATAGGTGGTGGGACTCCCTGCATTCAAAGAGTAAATTGCTGTAAACAATAATGAATTGTTTAAACAATTTATTTGAACCTGAAATTGTCAACAGAAAGTAGGACCTCATTTATAAGAAGCTATTTGCATTACAACTGTTAATTTTCCTTAATTTCAATAATGGTTACCACACTGTAAGTGAAAAGTAGAAAAAAGTAAAAAATTTCAGAAAAAAACCGCAACTCACGAGCATGATTCAAAGAGAATATTATTCGAAAGAATGATGAATTATTTGAACAATTATGTTGTCGTTGTTTTTAATGTGAGCAGTGGGCCCGTGAGCCCCCCCCCCCCGGGGGC
>CAKNWT010082108.1:0-12048 GCA_932066315.1 Andricus coriarius | reverse complement strand
ATATTTGAAAAATATTAATTTGGTCACTAAAAATTAGTGCATTTTAATTATTCAATTAGTGACTTTCCACTATTTAATTAGTAAACACTGCAACGGCACGGACTACTAATTGCTTAGTGGAATTTCACTAATTTCATTAGTGGACAATTTCCATTAATCAAATTAGTAGTTTTCTACTAATCCTTAGTGACCGACTTCTCTCTAATTGAATTAGTGGAATTTCACTATCAATTAGTGAAATTTCACTAATTCAGATTTAGAGAGAGTGGTTTTGTGGTCCTAACTAAACATTTTCATCAATTCAATTGAACAATTACTGGAATATGTATTTTCCAATACCCAGCTAATGTTTCTGAAATAAATGGGGAATTTCGAAAGATTTGGCTTCTATTTAAAAAATTTTAATAGCCAACTTCAATTACAAGGTACTTGAATATGGGATTTTATGTTTGATTGTTGTTCTCTGTCATTACACGAAAGTTTTCAGACCAAATTTTAAATCACCGCCAGAGCCCTTTTTGAAATAAGTTAATTTTCATGTTTTTTAATTTGTGAGATGTTGAATTTGAATTTAAATCCAAACTTATCAATATACCTACTAACATTTTTTATTCTGGTACTTAGTTGCTGAAACTGAATTTTCGGATTTGTTATTTTTAAGCTTTGCACTGGAATAAAAATGAATTAATAAAAAATTAGTAAGTATATTTAAAAGCTTGATTGTCTAAATAAATTTTTCAAGGATCATCTTTACCATGTCTGAGATTCTACTTTAGTTTTAACTATGAATAGTCTCTGGGGTAATATATAACTGTGTCAACTTGTAGTTCGAATTTTTATTAGTTTTTTAAAATATTTGCATTAACAATTCCGAGCTAATTGTTTTCTTCTTATCATAACGCAATTGTAATTAACAATACAGCAAAATGTTGTAATCCTTTTTTATTCCTAATTTATTGAAATTTCAGGGAAAAACGCTACAAATGTTAATTTGCTAATTTCTTTATTTGAAAAATAAATTTTGTTATTTTAAAACCTGTTATTTGCGAGATATTTTTGTTTTAAATCACAAATATGCTTTGATATGTCTTAAAGTGCATCCGAAATTTTGATTGGACAATTATTTCTGGTCTTTGAAAAAACTATCTTTGCAGTTTTCGATCCTCGAACGCACGGTGGCCCACATTTTTAAATTCAAATATTTAAATAGTTATTCCTATGTACAAAAATTGATTTTATTTAATATCTTCTAAAATTTTAATTTTATCAAAATGCATATCATACAAAAGTGTTGGCTCTAGTCAAGGAGGATATATTATAGTGTGCAACTTTTTTCCGTGCAACTAAAGATCTTTAAAAAAAAAAGATTTTTTAAAAACAGAATCAATTGAATGATTGAAGTATCTTTAGCTCCTACAAATACTTTAATATTATCCTAATATTGCAAGTGCATATTATATAATTTTAAATAGTCTTGCGCTTTTCGATAAAAGCACAGCTGAAATCGTCGGATTTTCAACATAACACTAAAAACTGTCAAATCTTTTGTGCATCATCTTCTTTTCAAGATTGACTAATCTCTATAATTTTAGTTTATTTCTCAAACTTTATCTAGTGCAATATTATTTAATCTGTATTGTAAAGTGAAAAGTGCATCATAAACTTGTAAAATCTTCGAAGTGAGTCGAGGAAAAGAGTTCTGTACAAAAAGTCTCTATTCAAACTCATACTTTGGGTTTCTTAGAAACAATTTATTATTTTGGGTTCCTTTTCATAAAGACAAATTAATTTTTGTTGTAGCTCCTTTGCAACCAAAAATCCGATTATAGTAAAACCCCCAGTTTCTTCTGTCTTAAATTAAAAATAAAATAAATACTTTAAAGAAACTTTTGCCCTTACCTTGTATGCAAATTCTACGTCTCATAATTGTTTAAGCAAAATGATCTGATTCAAAAAGGGCTCAGGCGATGATTTTGAATTTGTCCCACAAATTTACATAGGATGCCAGGAAACCACAATCAACCAGAAAATCCCATATGCATGAAAGCACGTTTCAATTAAATTTAGTTCGGCCCCACCACGGATGGTAACTAGTAATCAATTTATTTCAATAGAACTCTCTATAAGGGACGCAAATTGAACCTTTTCTGTAAATGGATGTTTTTTGTTTCAAAAATTCTATATATTTGTGAAAATTATAATTTCAAAACATGATATAAGTTCTCTTCGCGGTGGGCTGAGACGATCGAATTAGCCAGGCATCTCGAGATTGTTGGATTAAATTTCGTTCCTACTTGACATATTACCTCTTGACATGACAAACATGTTAAATTAACACTGAGAAGGATCCCACTGAAGCGGTTTAGGGACATGGTAAACTAGCTAGCCAGCAAGATACACCTTAATTCAGGCGGAATTTGAGGGTAGCTTCAAGGAGGACGTCGACACTGAGTCTCAAGAGGTTTTAGCATGCATCATTCTATCCATAGGTTCTACTGTTGACGACGATGCTGGTAGGAATTTGGAGTGAACCACAGGGCCCATCATATCTGCCTCCCAGTGTGGGTGCTTCTCCATCACATCCGTCTAGACCCAATGCTGGCCACCCAGACGAGTGGGCTGGGGTATGTAGCGTAATACTGATTCTCCAAATCGTGCATAATTCACGGCTCTCAAACCTCGATACCTACCGCTGTAAGATGAAATTCCAAGAGAAGGAAAATTAATTGGTTTGTAGTTTGTGCTCGCTAATTAATTCTAACTGAATCTAAACTGCAGTCAGATTTAAGATGAGCCTTTCTCACCAGTTCTACCATTACCTTGGCTATTGCGCATTAAATTAAATGATTGGGCATTCCTTCACGAAACCGCAAGACGCGTACACCTCAATTCGCAATTACAAAATTTACTTAGAGCTATAGCAGTATAAATACTGTATAATTTCAGTTGCAGCATTTATTAATGATTATCACTTTTTTGAAAAATCAAAAATAAATTCGTTTTAGTTTCAAAAATTGATGCTTTTGATTTCCTTAAAAATGCTCATAAAAGATAGCTTCACTTTTCGGTTTGAGAGTCGTGAATTCAAGGACAGAATACCTTTTTTCCGGAACATCTTTATAAAATATTTTTAAGTCTTTTGAGCTTGTGAAATATTTGAAATCGTTTAAATCTCTAAAATCTTTTTAATGTTTGTGAAATCTTTCAAATCTTGGTGAAAACTTTGAAATATCTGTGAAACCCAGTGAAGTTTTTAGAAATACAAATATAAATAAATCTAAATAAAATCTGTTGAAATTTCAAACCTTTTGAAACCTTTGTGAGATTTTTGAAATCTTCCAAATATTTACAAATCTTTTGAAAGCTTTGCAATATCGAAAGAATCTATTGAAATCTTTGCAATCTTTGAACACTTTTAATTGTCTGTGAAATCTTTTAAAATATTTAAAATCTTTTAAAATATTTGAAATCTTTGTAATCTTTTAAATGTTTAAAATCTTTGTGAAATCACAGAAATGTTCGAGAAATCTTTGAAATCTTACGAATCTTTGTAAGATTTTTGAAATCTTTGTGAAATGTTTGAAATCTCTTTTAAATTTTTTGACATTTTTGTAAATCTTTTAAATCTTTGTAAAGTTCAAATTCTCTTTGAAATCTTTTAAAATATTTTGAAATCTTTGTGAAATCAACGAAAATTGTAAGAAATCTTTCGAAATCTGTCCAATATCGATAAAGTCAATGAATCGGTGAATCTTTAAAAATTTTTGAAATCTATTAAATCTTTCTGAAATTTTTCAATCTTTCTAAAATCTTTGAAATCTGTGTGAAATCTTTAGAAATCTTTCGAAATCTTTTTAAATATTTTGACATATTTCAAATCTTTAAAATCTTTGTGAAATCATCTAAATATTGGAGAAATCTTTAAAACCTTCGAAAGCTTTGTGAAACTTTTGAAATTTTTGTGAAATATTTGAAATGTCTGTGAAATTTGTTGACATCATTTGAAATCTTTTGACATCTTTGAAGAGAGTGAAATCCTTTAAATCTCTGTAAAATTTTTTGATATCTTTTAACATGTTTTGAAAACTTCTTAAATCTTTCAAAATCTTTTGAAATCTTTGATCTCTTTAAAATTATTGAAAAATCTTACAATTTTTAGGAAAATCTATTAAAATCTTTTAAATCATTGAAATCTTTTTAATCTCTGTAAAATCTTTGAAAATATTTTGAAATCTTTGCAATCTTTAAAATCTTAAAAATATTTGCGAAATCACCGATATGTTCGAGAAATCTTTAAAACCTTTGTGAAGTATTTGAAATTTCGGTGAAATTTGTTGAAATCTTTTTAAATTTTTGTAAATCTTTTGAAATCGTTAATATCTTTAAAATCTTTGTGAAATCTTTGTAAAATCATTGAAGCCTTATTGAAATATTTTTAAATCTTTAAAGCCTGATAAATCTTTAAAATTGTAATGAAATCTTTTAAATGTTAGTAAAAACTTCGGAATATCTGTGAAATCTATTGAAGACTTTTGAGATTTTACTAAACCTTTCAAAATCCTTGGAATCTTTGTGCAAACTATGTATGTAAAATGATTGAAATCGTTCTGAAATCTTTCAAATATTTTGAAATTGTTTGTAATCCTTAAAATCCTTGTGAGCAGTTTCCTTAGATTCTCTATCCCTATGCGAAACTGTATTATAAATAAATATACGAATCACTATAAAGGTACTTTCGGATTACAATTAATTTATTTAAAGAGTATTATGATTGTTATAAATAATATTCATGCAACAAGTAAACAAATGTCAAATTTCGCATTGTCTCGGAACCAATTTATTATTATAATTTATAATGTTTTTATTTAAAATGTAGGATCCAGTAAACTATGAGTTCTCATATGAGGTACAAGATGGTGACGCAGGTTTGGACTTCGGGCACCGAGAGATGCGAAAAGACGACACAGCCACCGGAAGTTATCACGTCCTACTTCCTGATGGACGAACGCAGTACGTCGATTATATTGCCGATGAAAACGGCTATCGACCCATGATTCGATACGAAGGAACCGCCTCTTATCCAGCTGGGCGTCCTTCGGACCAAGGATATAAATATTAATGCTCGCATTGAATATGCATCTAGCATCAAAATGAAGACGCGAAAAATTTTGTGAATTGCTTTTCAAACGTTGATCCTTTCGGAAGCAATAAATTCTCAGAATAATGTAATCCCTGCTGGTGTAGAAGGAAAGAAAAGGCTAAGGAAAAGTGAGATTCTGTCAAAGTAGTTGTATTATATTGATAAACTCCGCTAATTTAGCCCTTTTTTATTTGTTATTTAGTCGTAAATCTATTTAATGAATAGAACGTCTTTTTATAGTATTCGAGTAAGATGTGAATAAAAAACCATGTAATCAATTTCTTACGCTTTTTTTTAACATTAATGCAATATTATTATATAGTATCCTTTATAATTTTAGTCGGGGCAAGACCAAAGATGTTTTTTTTATGAAATGGAAATATCTTTGGATGAAAACATTTTATGATTTGATTCTCTGGTATGTTGTGCATCGGGAAAGTTACTTTTGAAGATATGAAGTATGCATTCTTATTCATTGACATTCTGCTAGGTCTTTCAAGCATTTTCGATGGATAAAACCAGAAATGTTGGTCAAAAATGGTTGCTTAGCGAACTCGTCCATCCTTTTTAGGCCTTAAAAAAGTTTGCCAAAGCTCAATCCAATCTGATCAGTTTTTGAAAGTTATATTGTCTATAGGCTACAGATGGACTACAGACGAAGTCAAGTTCTATATAAAACTAATATATTCTCATTAGGATGAGAATATACAAATCAGATCGTGAAACGGGCGGCAAGCGCCCTTACGTAAAGGTTTTGTAGGAACGGTACCGGACGGGTACGGTTCATATTTTTCCGCTTTTTTTTTTAATTCGTTATCCCGTTTGTTGATTTTGAGTTAACTTTGTGGATAATTTCTTAAATGTTGACCCTCGGAATTTATGTACCAACTTTTTCGCTTTATTCTGTAAACGTTCGATCCCTTAATTTGTTCTGAGCCAAATTTGAGTAAATTTTAAGCAATTTTAGTTCGAAATGCCTAAATTTTTACCTACATATTTACATACAAACGTTTTCATGAGTATTTTTTTCAAAGTCTTCACTATGTTTTCTCGCATTAGACATATCAAGCATGCAAAAAATAAAGACAGTAAACCTAATGTTTCCCTTTTTTTATATATATAATTTAAAAAAGTGAAAAATATTAATGAAAATCGGGTGTTTTCAGTAAAAACCAGTATTCAAATATATGCAAATATGTCTAAGATAAAATTTTAAACGGCACTGCCAGCTGAAAATTTGGGTACATTGATACTTTTCAAAAATATGTTATCCGCTTCATATATTTATTAAAATATATGAAAATCTGCAAGAAATGACAACCGCAGTAAGTGTTTTCGATCATTATTTTTTGTAGACCTCTGGCAATATTTAAAAAAACACGGAAAATTCAATTGATTTGTACACAATTTTTAACACAGCTCCGGTAGATGAATATACATGGGGCGTTATTTCTCAAGTGTGGGCTCGAGGCCCGCGGCGCATTGTGGTGCCTTCATGGTATTGTTTTTACGAAAATTAATATAATGTGTTAGTATATCTGATCAATCTATGAATTTTGAAGGACTAAGGGCCGGTTTCACCAACCTCGGTTAAAAAGTTGATCCTCGGTTAAGCCGATAATCGACGGTTAAATATGGCGTATAGCGTGCATTTTAACCTGTTTTAACTGGCCGTCAGTTAACCAATGATTTAACCGAGGTTGGTGGAACTGGCCCTAAGACTGCCATTATTAAAATGCCTGCATTACTATCACTGATGAATTTTGAAAAAATTTTGAATTTTGGAACCTCAAGTTATTGAATAAGAGGTAGGGTCGAAAAAGCTTTTTTTCCGCCTTTCTTTTTTTTAGTGACACTTGTTTTCATTTTGTTTCCTAATTTTCGTTTGTTTTCTTCATACCAGGTATCAGCACTACAAACATATCGATGTTGCTTCCACTTCAGAATTCTGACACCAAAACACTCTTTTTAATACTTCACTGACTGGCCTACTACTGAAGATGGGAGACTTTAATTGAAGAAATTTTCCTCAGCCACGGAATGCGACTACTTCCCAGAAGAAAAGAAAGATAAATTAGGAATCAAAGTAAAAACAACTGTCACTAAGAAACACGAAAGGCGGAAAGTCAGGCAGATAAAAGACCAGACATCTACGTGAAAAAATCTCCGAGCTTTAATTTTACTTAATCCATAAAACAACTTCTTCGACCCGACCTCTTAGTCAATTACTTGATTTCCCAAATTAAAATTTTTTTCAAAGTTCATTAGTGAACCTAACGCAGGCATTTAAATAATGGCAGTCTCAACCCTTTAAAATGCATACAGTAATCAAATATACTAGCATATATTATTACTTTTCGTAAAAACAATACCATGAACGCACCATGGTGCGCCGCGGGGCTCGACTGCCAGCGTCATGCACGTACCGGAGTACTCGACGCTCATTTTCATTAATTACAAATTTGAATCCCACTTTCTAATCGACATAGGAAAAAACCTAAGCTTTCTTTTAAGATAAAAAAAAAACAAAAAAAAACCTGTCTCACTTCGAAAAAAAGTCAAATTTATTGTTGACCTTCATTTTTGAAGGTCAAATATTTATTTTTTGAAGAAATGCGTACTTTCACCCCCTCCTTTCGGTCAGTACTTATCCGAATGACAAAATTTTTCCCCCCATAAAGTACTATCCAATAACAAAACATTTGCCTACGTTTAACTTAGATCGGACAACTTTCACTTTTTGAGTGGGTACACTTGAGAAATAATGCCCCTCATATAAAACTTCTTTTGGCGAAATTTTTATTAAATAATTATTTTTCAACATTTTGCACTGTTATTTTCATAAATTAGATCTTTTAGTAATTCTGCCGACCTCAAGCCCACACTAATCAACCGATTTGTACAAAACTTTCATTATAACTCGGTTAGATGAATATCTAGGAAAATGAAAACTGGAAAAACTGCTTCTATATATATTTTCAATTATAATATGAATATCATAATATAAATACCATTATTTCATTTAAAAAAAAATTGTATTAAGAAGATGTGAGGAGAGTGTCAATTAAAGTATCAATCTCTATGTTAAGAACAGTGGAAAATGAATTACGCAGAGGTGGGGGGGGGGGTCAAAATGACTGAAATATATATCACGTATTATGTAGAAGTAATTATAAAAGATAGAATATAAAACTTAAAAAATCATAAATTGATAAAATTACAGAAACTTTGAGTATGTATTGATGGGGAAAATCAATTAAATTTAGCAAAATTATTATTATTATGAAAAAAGAGAAAATCTTGATACATCTCGGGATCTTCATCTAGACTATCGTCAAAAGATTATGGCTCCGTAGACCCACCCCAGAAGTGGTGGCTGAAAAAACTAGGGTTGATAACAAGCAAGTCATCCTGGAGCATGGTATGACTGAGCTTTCTGTAAATAGGAGAAACAATACTGGGCCCAGAAAAAGAAAACCCGCGAAGCACGGCTGTCAAAAAGCAACCAAAAATCCTCACGAGAGGTCTCGGAAAACCCAAAATCAAAACCATTTTCTCAGCACGCCCCCAGATTAAACGACATTTTCTTTAGATCAAATACTATTGTAGTGCTGACTGCCAACATCTGGTCAAGGGATTGGCTGGTGGAGAGAACGCCGTTGTGATACAGGGGGCAGAGTGTCTGTAAAGCTTCCTCAGGGCGACCATATTAATACGTGAGAGTGTACTTCAATAGACAAGAAACCTGATCGACAGGGAAGGGCTGAATTCTGGCTGTAGTCGCCCCCAGAGCTTAATTAGAGCCCTTGAGGCTCTACACTGCACATTCTATCTAGAGGCTGGTACAGTCTCTTTCCGGAGGAACCAACAGGGTTCCAGGAGCAATCAGAGATGCCTTGAATTAGTCTATCATTGTTTGAGACCGGAATCTCAATGATGCAGATTAATTTGATCTACAGCAAAGGCGCCACTGCGGTTCTAATCAAGAATATGACAGTGGTGCAGAGAGACATAGCCCTAATCCAAGAACACTGAATGTACACAGAAAGGATGATTGGCTTAGTAGGGCGTGGCTCTATTTATTAAGGGTTACGCGAAAAAGCAGCAAGGGCAGGCATAGCTCCAGGAACCTCACCGTTATTACTAGATATGTTTAACGCCTCAGGTTATTTCCCGAGAAACGTTTAAATCCCCAGCGATTGAGCACTGCCAACAGAATAAGATCAGGAGTGAGGTTCTTGATTTTAATCTATGCTCAGAAGAAGTATTAAGGAGCAAGATAGTGGGCTGGAAAGTTTCCGTAGAAAAGTCTCTCTCAGGCCATAAATATATCTTCTTCCAGTTAGCCATAAGAAAACTGGCGATTCGAAAATTCAGAAACCTTAGAAACACACCTTAGGTCTCATACAAAGAAGAACTCAAAGGTAGGCCCGTGAAGCTCTCCACGAGACACAGTACCACATATGAGTTAGAGCACACCGCGGATTTCCTGCGGAGAGAGAACTACAAGATGATTCAAAATGAATACATGAAACAGATGAGAACTCCACTAGATCCGGCAAAAAGATCCGGAGGCTCACCTCGGATTCATGAAGATCGACGATGGAGAGTTTGCCGAAGATGAAAAAGAAACACTGAACCACCTGGGGCCAGGAGAGAGAAGACCGATGGGGATTTCGACGAAAATGTCGTTAATACCAAGAAGGTGGAATAGGCCATCGAGTCCTTTTATTCCTCCAAATCTACGGGGGCAAAAAGTATTTACTTAATTATCTTACAAAAGGACATGGGCGGCGTCGTTCCCCCACTGGCAAAACTGTTTAGGGCGAGTATCGCTCTTAACACGTGCTGAAGATTTCCGGCCGACCAGTTTGATGTCCTTCATTCTAAAAACGTTAAAGAGTCGATGATGGTCAAGGAAGAGACGCAAACAGAAACCTCAAGAGATGTACATATCAGGGATGAGGTGTTCTCAGTCTCCCTGCTACGCATAGGGGCTTTCAATTTGTCTGCTCTGTAGAATCTGCGCTCTATGCTGCCATAAAAAATTGGAGCAGCAGCTTGAATACGAGAGGTGTTATGTGGGTACCGTCTTGGATATAAAATGTGTCTTCAGCAACACCCCTCCAGAATTCATCTGCCGAGAGCCTGCAAGATGTGGCGTGACAGGTTAGCTAGCAAGCTGGATAGAAAGTGAAGACCTAGTTAGGGGGTAACGCCGTGGGGATGCCCACAGGGGGGTATTCTGTCACCTCTTCTGTGGTGCATTGTAGTCGACGGCCTCCTTCGTAGGAGAAATGAGAAAGTGATATGCGGATGCCTTCGTAATCCTAATTAAGGTGTTTAGAGCCTAAAATGATTGTCCGGCTCTACTCCGCCGTCCTTAAACTAAGGCTTTTATACGCGGCCGTGGTCTGGTGGCCACGGGCGTAACTTAAAACGATACTGGATAGATTGCGACAATTACAAACAGGCAAGCCAAGATAAAAAACGCTTTATCTTCACAATTAATTTCTGCATTCACATCCCAAACAGGGATATGTGGACAGTAAATCATAACCCGCTCCTCCGATGGGCAGTGTGGTACACAGATGGAACCAAAGGAGATGGGGGTCAAGAGCAGGAATCTACGACAGCACAGAAAGGAGGGGTGTGGGGATACTTCTTGAATGGCATGCCACCGTCTTTCACGCGGAGATCCTGGCAGTCGTCCTTTACGCTATAATAGTAATAAAAGAAAACGCTGCCGTCAGGCAGATTGGAATTTGTTCAGACAGCCAAACGACATTGACTGAAATTTGAAAACCAGACATAACATCAAAACTTCTTTGGGAATGCGAAAAGGCATTAAACTAACTGACAAAAATGTGGCCCTTATATGGCTTCCTGTTTATACAGAGATTAGGGGAAACGAACAAGCAGACTAGCTGGCGAAAGCGGGATAGTAAGTGAATACATATGTCCAGAACCGAAACTGAAACTAGCGTGCTGCTGCGTCGAGATCGCCATCAAAAACTGGATCCGGATGAAGCACCGGGAGTACTAAGAACAAACCCAGGGTTGCCGATACGTGTAAGCCATCCTGGGCTATACGTAAAGGATGGGTAGAGCTCGGTAGAGGTCGTTAGACTAAATATTTGTGGCGCCAGGCATTATAACAGGGTTATTTTGCAACGCAATAGCAACGCTATCATGAGCATTTTCCTCAGGGCTCCCACTATTTTTTCTCACTTTAGATTAGATTTTCTATGCAAAAAATGAACACGGTAGACCTAATAGTCTTTGCGCCAAGCGATGTAATGGGCGAACGGCCATTTTATGCCTAAAAGCATTATACAAAGTTCGTTTGGTTCGTTCTTTACAATTATACAATTAGAGATACATTTTTTCAATCTTTAAATTTGAAACTGAGCAAAGTTAAGAAATAACTCAAAGAAATAATTTTTTGGAATTGAAAAATCTTGTAAATAACAATGCGCAATACTCCTAAATTTTGGGGATGCTATTTCATTAGCGAAATTTATTTCTTTAAATTCTTCCTTATTCCTTAAAGAATTTAAAAAATAAATACACTAATTCACCAGAATTGTAAATTTATGCGTTTCGGTGGGGTTTTGGTCCGTCCGTCGTACTTTTTCCTTGAAGACCATCTATCCCTTGAACTCATCCTATCTTATAAGACCCATCTTATACCTCGAGACCCCACCACTGCCTCGACACCCTCTTCTCACTCAGGACTACGTTCATTCACTCGGATCCTACACTACCGGCGGAAATTGTGAGCACGACTCTTGTGAGCGCTATTAAAAATCACTGCTGACTTCAAAGCACCATATTTCGGTGAAAAAAGAGATAGGGAATTTTTTTAACAGTTGGATAGCTTATGATATTTTTTTAAAAACCTCAAA
>CAKNWT010082100.1:0-14468 GCA_932066315.1 Andricus coriarius | reverse complement strand
AAAAAAAAAAAGAACCCTAATTTCAGAAAAAGTTACATTTATTTTTTATCTTCATTTTTGAAGGTCAAATGTTTTTTTGTAATAATGCTTACAATTTACGGAAAGTGTGTAGAATATCTAATACTTTTTTCAAGAATTGTTCAAATTTGACGGTATTTGACTTCAAACTATTCAATTTTCAGATTTTCAAATTGAAAAAACGTTTTAGGTTGAACAATTAAAAATTAAGAGATTTAGAAACTAACACTTACAAATTCAAGCTTCCCCTCTTCAGCTATTTTAGAGAAAATTTGAAATCCATGTTTACTCCCTTCCAACTCAATACAAAATGTTAAAAGTAAAGAATGTCCCTAATCCAATTAAGAAAACATTGAAAACAAAAATACTCTTTTCCGATTAAGAAACAAATTGAATACCAAAATTTCAAAAAAGAAAGGCCAAAAAATCTTTTTCATTCATCCATTGTTGAGTGTAATATTTTTCATCATAACTTTAAAATAGCCCATAAACAAAAAAGGATGTTTTTTCCGAGAATAAGTCCAACAATCGATATTCTATTATATTTTATTTCTTAAATGAGTTTAAATTATTTCAAGAATGTTTAAAACACTAAATATTTCAAAATTTGTTATTATGGATTTACAGTACGGCCGGATTTACGGTCTGATTTAGGATTCAATTAAAAATCCGATTTTTTTAATAGGGTTAAGTTAAAAAAAATTTAATTGTAGTATGTTATCTTTCCGGTAAAAATACTGATTATAAGACATATAACGTATAAATTCATCAATATTTACCAAATTTATATAATAGGTAAGTATTTTTATAAATCTGGAATTTCTGTGGTCTTATGTAACATGTCTCGTGTATGCAGACATTCAAGGTCGATTGCACTAAAGTTGGAATTTTGACCAGTTCTTATGATCTGTGTGAGGAATTTAATGAATGTCAGTAAAAACGTCAAAACTAAAAGACATGCTTCAATATTTTTAATTAAATTTTCTTATTCGTTATTTTTTATTAATCCTATTTTTTATTTCATTTATAATTGACGTTCAAATTAAGTTATTACTTATATATTCTCCTCAAGAGATTTTTTTGCTGAAATTGGCACTACATTTATCCTGATTCGAACGAATTTAATTGGATGTTATTGTTAAGGTCGAGTATTGAACACCGGCTTCGTATTGTAAGGTAGAACAGAGTACGCTCCTTGAAAAAAGCACTTATCAGAGAATAATAAATCATTCATAAAATATAAACCTGAACTATTAATACTGCTATATTTATTGTACAATAACTACTATTTTATAAGACTGAAGAAATTTCCTTCTATTGAATGCAAATTATCCTACTCTAAAGGCAAATTTTTTCTGCGGAAAAACAGTCAAGAAAACAAGGAAATGTTCATAATACACGTAAATAAAGAAGATTTGTAAATCTGCAGTCGAATAGGATTTTAAAAAATAGAGATAGAATAATTTACAGAAAATCGAGCTACAAAAATATGATTTTCGTTGCAGGCGGTGAACTAACTATTTTGGAACGAAAATGGGTTAAGGTCAACAAAATTATCACAGACCATAATTTTTTGAGCGTAAACTTTTTTTGCCAAATAATTTCTGGTATTAAATTTAATTTCTTCTTATTCGGCTGACTGAGCGAAAATTAAAGCTGACTGACTATCAGAGTGCTAAAAAAAAGTGAAAGCGGTCCACAATAATTTGAACTTGATCGCGTATTGTTAAAATTGTTACGAAAGGAAACTTTATATCAATGCATAGTCGTAGTCATTCATTTTCTGAAAACTCATATAAGAAATTTTCACATGTTTGGAAAAGAGTTAAAAATTGGTTTGGACTTTGATAACTCAATAATAATAAAATATAGTGGGAATTAAAAATTTATTTTAAGTCATTAAAAATGGTTCGCATACCATTTTTCGTGTTTGAAATGTTTATGAATAGTTTATGGCATATTAACGATCACCTCTAGTAAACTTTTCATTGAATGTTAGAAATTGCTTCAAGTACCCAGGGAAAGAGTAAGATGATAATAAATAACAATTTCCTGTTAAAATGATTAAAATTTGTTAATTAAGTCACAAAGTATCATTCTATATTTTAGTCACGATTTCCAGATTCTTTGAGCAGAAAACACAATTTTGTATTCTGTTGTTTTGCAGGTAAATCAACCGCGCAACAAGAAAGAGAAGACAATTTTATGAGCTCGAATTAAGAATTTTTCAAGGAAAAAACTTACGAAATTGTTTCCTTATATGACGTAAAAAAAATGTAACATACTCCAATTGAGTTACTTGAGAAAATTGGGCTTGAATATTTTCAAAAAGAACCGTTAGCAGTTTAGTATTTATGTTTTCTTGGTGGATTTTAAATGAGTATGAAGCCGAAAAAGAAGTATTTTATACCTTTTTTAAACAGGAACTACTCATTCAGTATTAAGATAAAAAAATATTTTTCTATATTTGTAAGAATATTTTTTGCAACTTCAATGAGATAATAATCTTAATAGAGTTTTTTTTTAATATTCGAATAGCTACTTTGTAGTGATTAAATTTTTGTTCTCATTCCTCTTCTTTACAATTTCTCTGATTGTAATGATTTTCTCTTTATTACAGGAAGAACCATTTAAGATACTCGTAGAAAATCATCCCGAAAGACTGAAGAAAATTGTGGTCATTAATGGTGATACAACGCACGAAGGACTTGGTTTGTCATCGTCGGATAAAAATCGTTTAATCAAAGATGTCTCGGTTGTGTTTCATATGGCCGCTAATGTCAGATTTGACTTGAGTTTAAGAACTGCTATTAATATGAATACTAGGGGCACCTTCAATGTTATAGCAGTTGCACAACAGGTAAACAAAATTCAGTTAAAAATCTCATATATCAAATAATTTTCATGAATTATGCTGAAATAACAAATAATGTCGAATGAAACTAAATCCAAGTGAATTAGAAATTATATACAATAATTCAACTGAATTACAAATTTAAAGTCCTAATTCAAATGGAATTTAATGGAATTCAAGTTTACATCAAAATGAATTCCGGTCAATTCAAATAGAATTTCAGTGAAAATTAAAAATTAATTTAAACGGAATTCCGACCAATTGCAAGGACATATGTATGTGAATTTATGTGCTTTCAAAAACTTTAAATAATTAATTTCGAATCATTCTTCTATTAATTGAATTTAACTGAATCGCAATGCATTACTCAGACGTCTATTAAATTTTAATGAATTTCTCTGACACGATTCATATTTTTTTTAATGAAAGATAACCTGAGTAATAATTTGCCAAAGCAGTAATATGCGCTTTTTCGCCTGTTTCGAAGAAATCGACTTTGAAATATTCGCCGCACGCCATATACAGTTTAGTGAAAAATACTTCCAGCGCTTTGGCTTCATAGCCGGAAGGTTACGTGTTTGATTCCCGCTGCCTGCACTTTATTTTTTTATTTATTAAATTCTTTACAAATATAACTTTCTTCAATAATCTTCCAAAATTATGCAAATAATAACGTTTTAAATGCCTTTTTTTAGCGGAAAACTGACTTTTTTTTACTATATCATATTTCTCGATACAAAAAAACACAATTTCTCCTTTAAAAGATCGTCTACATACTTCTAATTTTAAATGCAATTGGTAAACTTTATCAAAGCAATTAATATTTTTGGCAAATAAGTTTGATTGCAAAAAACAGGATAAAGTTAAAAAAGTCAGTTTTTTTCAGCGAAAAAAGTTATTAAAAATTATCATTTGAATAGTTTTTGAAGATAATTAAAGAAAATTATATGTATCAAAATTTTAATAAACAAAAAATAAAGTACAGGTTGCGAAAATCGAACACGCAACCACAGTTCGGCAGCGTTTTTCGCTAAGCTGTATACGGCCTGTGGCGAATATATATGCAAATTAATACTCAGGTTTGAATAAAAAATTATGAACCGACATTAAAATTCACAATTGGTGATCTACTATTGTGAATCAAAAAGGGGCAATCGCGAGAATTTCAAATGAATTCGAAGTGAATTGAAGTTTAAAGGAGTTCGAAGAAATTGCAAGTAAAATCAAATAAACGAGCCTACTAAATGAAGTAAATTGTATTTCAATTCTGCCGATTTAAAGGAGAATTAAATAAAATTAATTCAAAGTCGATTCAAATTTCAATGTGAATTGAAATATATTAATATAATGACAAAATAAATTCATCTGAAATCAAAAAAATTAGAAGTAAATATTAAAGTGAATTTACCTGAATTTAGCGGTTTAATTTATTGGTTAATATATATACATAATTTTACCAAACATTTTATGAAAAATCTGTATATTTTTACATTTTTATTTATTTTTCAGTTTACACAACTTCAATCTTTTATTCACGTGTCGACAGCGTATTGTCAATGTGGAGAAATTGTTTTAGAAGAAAGGGCATATGCAGAATCAATTTTACCTGAGAAAGTTTTTTCACTAGTTGACAATATGGATGATAATATTTTGGAAATAATAACTCCAAAATTACTAGGAAGTCAACCAAATACGTACGCCTTCAGCAAGGCTTTAAGTGAAGCACTAGTGATGAAATGTGGGCTGCCTGCAGGCGTTGCTCGACCTTCTATCGGTAATAAAGATTTCTTCACATATTGTAGTTACGCTAAAGTCCCACCAAACTGCACAGAAACGTTTATCCGACATTTATACTGACATTTTTTAAAAACAATTTACGTCCACACGAAATGAGTTATCGAGTTGAAAATTTGCGAAACTAAATAAAAGTCTCTAAGGAATGTTTGTATGGTCCCAAAATTGATCTTTCTTGCGACACACTATAATTTACGAAATTAAATTTGTATGCTACCAAATTTTTAGAATTAGAAAAAAATTCTTAGTTTGCGGTAGTTATTCATGATAAAATGGATTTCGTTTCAATCTTAATTTACAAAATTTAAATAGAGACATTAAATTCATGATTTTATCCAATCTGCAGGGTTTGCTTACGAATAATTTTTTAGATTTCTTTTCAATTGAGTTTACATATTTTAACTCAATTTTCTTGAAAGAAGTCTTCTCTTTATTTAAATTTTTCTAAAAAGAATGTTTTGAATTTTAGAAATTTACTTACGAATGCATTTGAATATGTTGGATTGTTTTCTTTTCCTAAATGGAAAAGTTAATAATCTGAATGAATTGGTTTTAGAATCACCCACAAATGTTATTTCTGATTTTTTTTGTAATTCTAGGAATTTGGGACCATACAAACATTCCTTAGAGACCTTAATTTAGTTTCGTAAATTTTTAACTCGATATCTCATTTCGTGTGGATGTAAATTGTTTTAAAAAATGTCGGCAAGGTAGGAATCGGATAACGTTTGACATGCCCTTAAATTATTCCTTTTTGAAGCCCTTAATTTAGATTATAAAATTGAACAATTTAAAAAATGCATTTAAATAATAATAATTTTACAAGATTTTAAAATATCTGAATAGTTATTAGAAATATTAGAAACAAATTGTTTACAAAAATGTGTCATGATTCAATAAATGGATTGAATAAATAACGTATTGTTCATTATCATTTTAAAAATGAAGCAGGTATTCTTTCACGGGGTATAATATGCAAGCATTATCGATTCTTTGTAAATTTATTGGTGAATCATTATACCTGATTGTGCGTTTGATTGCAGTTCGATGAATATTTATTTAATTGGCAAGCCTATTTTACATGTGGTTAGCAATCACTTTGCTGAGATTCTAAGAATTTACTAAATCTCTATTTATAAATCATGTAATTTGTTCGAGGAAACGTTTAATAGTAACAAAGTGTATACAAGTTACAGATTTTGCATATTTTTTCTTGATAAATATATTGAAGAAGTTCAGACACTAAGAATAATTAATTTCAATCAATTTTCCTTTCGAATCGTACATAATGACGCATGTTCAAACTTAACATTACACAAAGATGGAGTTTTTTTCCATTCCCAGGATTCTGTACTAACAAAATTATATCAATCACTAGCTTTGAATATTTTGAATTAAAATTAATTAAATTGATTTCACGTTGAATTCATTACACAGCCACACAAAAAAAATCTTTTTTCGGGTCTGGAGGTCAGACCATGTTGACTATATTATTTTTGGGTCGCTGAATCCGAATCCGAGGTCAAAAAAAACCCAGGACGTCAGGGTTTTGACGTAACCTCATAAGACCTCATAAATTTTGTTTCTTTAAGTCCGGGGGTCAGACCATGTTTATTATATGTTTTTGGCGTCGCTGAATCCAAATCCAAGGTCCAAAAACCCCCAGCACGTCAGGGTTCTGAGATAACCTCAGAAAACCTCATGATTTTTTTTCAACTTTATTTATCTTTATTTTTTTATTTTATGTCAGAACCCTGAGGTGCTGGGGCATTTTTGACTTCGGATTCGGATTCAGCGACCCCAAAAACATATAATAAACATGGTCTCACCCCCGGACTCTAACAAAAATTGTATAAGGTTTTTTGAGATTACGTCAAAACCCTGACGTGCTGAGGTTTTTTGGACGTCGGATTCGGATTCAGCGACCCCAAAAACATGTACCAAACATGGTCTGACCCCTGGACTTGAAAATAAACCATTTTATGAGGTTTTATGTGGTTATGTCAGAACCCTGACGTGCTGGGGCTTTTTGGACCTCGGATTTGGATTCAGCGACCCAAAAAACATATAGTCATCATGGTCTGACCTCCAGAACCGAAAAAAGATTTTTGTTGTTGTGTGGCTGTGTTATGAATTGACTTCAATTCACTTAGAATTCCTAATTGACTTAGAAATTTTTTATTGGTTGAATTAACTCTTAATGCATTAAGAATAATTTTAAAGAAGTGTCAGGGCTCACTTAAAATATTTGTGCTACGCTCACCGAATTTCGATGAACCTAGCCGCTCTTTTCCAACTTCCCTAGGATCACCCAAAATATTTGTTTTACGCTCACCAAAAATATTTCTTCTACGCTCACCGAATATCGGTGAACCTAGATAGTCCTAATTTTAAACACATTGGAATTTCCACCTTAAACTCCTAATGAATTCACTTGAATTCAGTACAATAATTGACCAAGATTCACTGGAATTGAATTTCAATTGACTCGAATTCAGTTCGAATTCAGTTGAATTCACTTTCAATAGACTTTAATTCATTTTGAATTATGAATTTTGAATTCATTACGTATAATTCACAGAAATATATTTTTTTTCTTTTTCGCCGGAATTCTATTGGATTCAGTTGAGTGCCTTTTAAATCCACTGAAATTCAATTTCACTTAAAATCTATTCACTTAAATTCACTTCAAATCGTTGAGTTCATTTTGAATTCACTATGACTTAATTGGAATTCCCTATGACTTAATTTGAATTTACTAGGAATACGTATGAAATTCAAATTCAATCGAATTCTTCCTAAATTAACTGGAATTCAATTTGAACTAAGATGAGTTTAATTTGACGTAAATTGAATTCACTTCGAATTTATTAACAAGAAAAAGGTTTATTAACTTAAAAAATGTCGTTGGCTGTGTCCTAATTCAAGATTCCTGTTACCAACATAGTACCGACATCGAGACTCTTTAAGGCCCTTAAAACGACCCGCGTTTTCGTCAGGTCCAAAATACATTTACTAGAATGCATTGTTTAATTTAATATTCGAACCACATAACAGGGATCACAGCGCAAAAGGAGCTCAAAAAAGGGGAAATACGGTAATTTTCTCACGAAAAAGGGGAAAATAGGGGACAGATGAAACATTTATTTTTACATGTCGAAAAGAACAAACAACCTTTTTATAAGAAATTTTATATTTTTAAAAATTGTCAATGATTGTTTAATGATTTCTGCCATTCAAGAATTTATTTTTAAAAATTGGATATACTTAGGTTGTTGGAAATCCATTCACAGTGATATAAAAAAGTTCGAAAAAAATAAAATTAGTTGAATACACAATTTTAATATGTTTAACATCGTTCTCATAAATATTTCTTTGCAAGATTTGTCATTTCTTCCTTACTATAATCAATACTTTCACTGTAAATTTAAAACTACATTCTTCAGTAGAGCGAAGTAAAAATGCTAAAATTAATCGATTCGTTTGAGAGGGATAGCAATTTGTGGGTCGACATCCAAAACAAGTAAAAAAAAATTTGAAATCGGTTAATATCTTCTGTTCTCTTTTCTAAATTTACAATTTAAATTTTTTTAAATTCAAAAATAAATGTTGCCTTTTTGAATTTTTTGAAAATGTACAAAAACATGTTTTTTGAATTGATTCGAACCTGAAATTTCTTCAGCCTAAAAATCCTAAATCACGACAAAAGTTTTTCCGGAAAAGCAAAATGATCAAATGTTTCTTTGGTTCAAGCTGAATAAATTTCAGGTTCGAGATATTCAACTTTTTTGAAACTGTGTGCATACGACTCAATAAACAAAAACATCTTTTTGCACATTTTAAAAATTGTTCTTGAGCAAAAAATGTATGTGTAAATTTCGTAATTTTTTATTATTGTTCACTAGTAAAAGCTGTAAATATAACAAATTCGTCATAATTTTTGAACAAATAAGGAAAATTCATAAATAATTTATTTAAGTGCTACAATTGCTTTAATTTTGATTCAATAATAGGGACACTTACTAATTTCAGAGAATTTTTCGCGTGATTCAAATATTGTATTTTCAAATATCGTATATTTAAAGAGAAAAGAGGAAAAAGGGGAAATTTTTTTAGAATAGGGGAAAAAGGGTAATTTCAAGAAAAAAGGGGAAACTAAGAAAAAAGGGGAAGACTGTGCACCCTAACATAACCTAAAGGCAATTTTACTCGCGGGCTTCTTTTTGTTGGTAAGACGCAAAACTTCCATACCGGCAACAAGGAGGATATTATATATATTTTCGAAAAATTATCATTATATGTTATTATTATTCATTTTTTGGATCTGGCGAAAACGCGAGTCGTTTTAAGGGCTTTAATCGTTCATGTTCACGCTAAATAATGATATTTCTAGAAATATGCGGAGGAGCATTAATGTAATTTTAATAAAGCTGTAAAATTTTTACTTTATAATGCAATTGGTCATTGTTTAATTTTGAAATTTGTAAATTCAAAATTTGGAGAGATTTGTACAATGGCGTCAATTGTAGAGCTCGTTTTGTTTAATTCTTAATTCTTTGTTTAATCATTCAAATCTCATTATTATTTTAGAAATATAAAGATTTTATTAAAAAAATAATAAATTACAGTTACTGCCTCTTGGAAAGAACCAAGCCCAGGATGGGTAGAAAATATGAATGGACCAACTGGTTTAATGATAGCAGCTGGAAAAGGTGTAATTCGATCCATGCTTTGCAATGCAGACTACCTCACAGATATCATGCCATGCGATTTGGCAGTGAATGCAACAATTGCTCTCGCTTGGAAAGTTGGTGTTGAACAACCAACTAAACCAATTTTCATGAATATTACTGAAAGTGGAGAAAATCCAGTTTCTTGGAGATTCGCTCTCGAAACTGGCAGAAAACATGCGCTTGAAAATCCATTCTCAGGTTCGTAAACAATTAAAAAATAAATAAAAATAAGATTAAATTTTCTTAATCGATATGTAAAGTAAATTGGAATTTCTTTCTTTTAAAATGTAGATTTGATGAAAGTAAGGTGACTGCGTCTGAGACAGTACTAATTAAAAATTTGTTAAATATTTAGTATTCCAATGAGGGAAGCGTAAACGTGCAATACATTTTTGTAGCAAAATATTAAAATATATCATGAATTATATAATAATTTTTTAAAATTATTTTTCAATAATTACTGTTGGCGATAAAAGTAATGATAGGCAATAATACATTTTTGCTAAAAATAATTGACGATGTAATTAATTTTTTCAGGGCCTTTATGGTATCCTGGAGGCGGCTTCACAACTTCAAAAGTCATTCACTGGATTTCTGTACTATTTCTGCACATTATTCCTGCCTATTTATTAGATGCCTTGTTTCTTGTTACCGGAAATAAACCCTTCCTCGTGAAAGTACAAGGAAGAGTTGCTACAGGTCTCGAATTATTACAGTATTACACAACAAAGGAATGGACATTTCGGTAAGCCTATCATTTTTTAACAAGATTTTTTTAATGATAAATATGATTTACAAGTTGATATCCATATTTATTTTTAGGCTGCGTCTACGCTTACTGAAATTCAGAGCGCGGCGAAAATCTAATCGTAACTTTCACTATAAGCTGCTATAAGTAATTAGCTTTTTAAGAGGATTAAATCTTTAAGACTAATTCTACAAAATTGCAATTTCAAATTTTAATATATGTCTTTAGTTATTTAATTTTTCTATTCAATTATTTAAATTTTCAGACTTCAAGTTCAACATTCTTCCAGTTGAACACTTCAGTTTAAAGATTGGAAAATTTTGTAGATACAATAAACTTGGTTGCCCCGGCTTTGTATCGATGCGCCCCCTGTAAACAACTTTTTCAACTGCGCACGAGCTGAAAATCGCAGGTCCATTTGAAATAAGTAAATACTATCAATGTCGATAGATATACATACACCTGACTCTCAGTGTAGTAACTCACGGCTTAGTAATTCCTAGAACTGCTGGTCCACGCAGTTTCTCAGCTCAAGAGGCGAGAGACGGTTGCGACTCTTGTTTTAAAAATACCCCCAGCGTAGCGGAAAGACGCAGTGCGCGGGTACTCACTCGAGTATATTGCGCAATATTACACATTCCAATTGGAAACGGCTAGGTGCAAATGTCAGCCGTCAGGAAGGTTAATACATGGTACTGCAAGTGCATACGACTTTTTGGATACAATCTTCTAAACGTAAAGGCAAGTTATAAATGTTTGAATAGTCATATTTTTCAAGTGTAAAGTGTATTTTCGCAGTCATGCCCCATTCTTTTGTCGATTGACGACCTTCTAGTTTCACGAAATACAAGCAACTGTCCGAAAATTGATGTTAGAATACCCGATCGAATACACCAACATGACATTTTTGATATTTTATTTTATTTCGTGAAACTGAAAGGTCGGCAATCGAATAAAGAATGAAACATGACTGACAAAATACATTCTACGCTTGGGAAATATTACTATTCATATATTTCTGACTTACTTTTACGTTTAGCATATTTTCTCCAAAGAAAGCCTTTCTGACCATTTCTATATCCAAGTGAATTAGAAATTAATAATTCAACTGAATTCGATTTGAATTGACCGGAATTCATTTTGATGCAAACTTGAATTCCATTAAATTCTATTTGAATTAGGACTTTAAATTTGTAATTCAGTTGAATTATTAATTTATAATTCACTTGGATTTAGTGACCATTTATTATGACCATGACGTCATACTAAAATATTCAATTAAAACTAACGAGAGCTTCCCGCTCTTCGGACCTCTTTTTTTAATTGGTGAGCCACTGACGCGGGCGTGACCGTACATCTCGTACAGGGACCTTTGTGGGAGGTGACGGAACTGTGCAACTTAAAATAAGCATGTATAGAAGAAGAATAGGTGAACTTTCGAATAGGCAATCTTTAAAATAGGTGGAAGTTGACTGTATTACAAATTGATCTATTGCGTTTTATTAAATTCTGAATGGTTTAAATTGTTGAGTTTTGAAAGCATTATTTTTAAGTACGTAACCACATTCTTAATGTCTTCTATTTAAAATGATTGAAGTCTGTACATGTTATGGGTGATTTTCATCATGTTGATCATTTTATAGTAAGATAAATTAATATGGAGGATGAGGTGATATTTATAAAAAATAGTGGTAAACATTTATTTTTATTTGGAATCAACGTAGATAAATTGATTTTGAACTATACAAAAACCTTTGTGAGTATAAAAATAATAAGTTTAGCTCGTATTTTTAATAGTCTGTATAAGTATTTTTGAGTTTTAACCTAAAATAGCAACTTCGGGGGACAGAAAGAAAAACATGTGGGGCAGACTTTGAAGTGATTTTTGACAATCTTAACTCTTAAAGTATTGTATCCCCTGCTTGATTGTTATATTTTACAACTCAATATAAGTTATATATGTGAACCTTAAATATTAAATTTTTTTATTAATATTATTTGCAATTAGCAATATTTTTCAGTTTAAAGTTTAAGTTTGGAACAGGTGAATGACAGGACATATTTCGTACTTTTTTATTTATAATTTCTAAAAAAGTCTTCTAAAATGTTTAAACTTTGCTAGCACGCTAAATCTGAAGTATCAATTTAAGCTACAACAAAATCATCCATTGATAGATGCTTACATCTTACATGGATGAATGGAAACCGACTCAATACCTTTTAAGTTTTAAACTAAGAATACAGAAAATTGTTCCAGCCCCAATGGGTCCAAAATTATGACCCTCGGAAGTTGACTCTCTTTCCCCCACTTGGTTACAATTCCAGTTTCTCACAAATAGCTCCTTATCAATGCATCACAAAATAAAAGTATTAAAAAATCATTATTTCTGAATGTTTTGCATTAAGAATATTATCATTTAGTATTGTATGCAATGTTGTATACTTTTCTTTACTTCGAAACTGTTTTACTTTTATCTTGGGATGCATTGGGAGAATTGGTTCAACAGGGTCATAAATTTGGATGTGTTAGGGCTAGAAGATTTTTTTTCAACTTACAGAGAAACCTCCATTCATCTGCAGACAATTTTTATGAGAGGTGTACAGAAATATAAGAATTTTGAGAAAAATTAAAAAGTACAATTTTCCCGTGAAAAATCGAAAAAAGGACAAACTTTGCCAAGCCATATATCGGGACTTATTGCAGCTATTACAGCTATTTTTTTAGTTTCGTGAGGAATTTTCCCCCCTATTTTTGATATTTGAAGTACATATCACATAATATGCACTTGAAATGCAATTTTTCAACAAACTAATTTTTAGGACGTTTCCCTAAAATTTCAAAGGATCCCGGCTCCCGCCGTGTCCTGCAAACGTAGAGCTTTTTTAAATGCTAAAATAAAGGGGTTAAGCAACAAAAAAATCACGGGGAACTTATGTAATCGAATCACCCATCAGATTTACTGTGAAATAGCGTTATTATTATTATTATTGTTATACCATTAAGCGATTTCCCATTCGGGGTAGGCGTGACTCACTCGGTGAGAAAGGGAGTAATGTTAGAAAGGAGGTATTGATTTTTTTTAGATTGATCTAGAATTCTCGTATTATTTATTTAAATAACACGCTCGTTCCGCAAAACTGCTCCGATCCAGGTTGCTGATCAATCTCTCCAGCGATCACCCCAAGTGAAGAGCCTCATAGTCGTCATGTGAGGTCCCCCACTCAGGCCGATTGGTATCCAAGGACTTTTGTTTCAGTCATCATTCACTCTACCGACAGTATTTTTATAAACTATTTTTGTCGCCAAACTTTTCTGTCCTGGCATACTTCTCTAGCTTCCTCCACGTCCATGCATGTTTTCATGCAAGCTCTCGTATTTCTATGACTTCTTATGTCTCTTCGAATTAAGGTCTCATTCACACATTCTAACTATTCTTTCCGCGGTCTGCCTCTGGACACACTGCCATTTATTTTACCTTTATACACTTTTTGGTCAGTCGTCCATCTTTCATTCTTTCAACATGCCCGAGCCGATTTCTTTCCCATACGTGAAATAACAGTCTTTTCTGCACCACATTCTTTGAGGATTATCCAATTTCTCACTTTGCCCATCAGTGTTTTCCCGCATATTTTTCGCAGAAATTTCATGTCAGTCGCGATAATTTTACTCTTATCCTTTTCTTGACAGGTCCATGTCTGGCTATCGTATAGCACAGTCGGTACAAATATAGAATTATGTATTGCCATTTTAGCTTTTTTGGATATATTTTACTTCTGAGAATGGGCCCTGCTCTACCGATAATCTTCTTATCCTCGTTTATGCGCCTATCTAACTCCCCATCTATCTCTCCGTCACTAGTGAAAAGGCTACCCACATACACGTACTTATCAACTTGTTCTATTCTCTCATTATTTAAGACAATTTTGCATATTGTTTTCTCATTCTTTCCTTCAAACACAATAATTTTTGTTTTGTTTACGTTAATTATGAGGACCATGCTCTTCATGCTTATATTCAGTTTGTTTAACATTCTTTGCAAGTCTTTGATTGATTCTGCCATAACAACCTTATCACCTGCGAAGCGTGCTTCAATAAAAGTACTTATACGTTTTAAATAATTCAATTACCAACCTTCCACTAAATTAATAATTGAAAGGTATAAGCTTCAAATATAAAATGGAAAATTTGTGAATTTACAAATGGAAATGGGTGACAAAAGTTCAAAAAACGAACAGTTCAAGAATTTTCAGATTATTCTCTTGATGAACAATTAAACATCTGAACCTTAGTTATTTGAAAATGAATAAGTGTCCCATTTTT
>CAKNWT010082096.1:0-10787 GCA_932066315.1 Andricus coriarius | reverse complement strand
AGCACTTTCAATTTTATTCATGAAAAGAACGATCGCTTAAAAGATCGCTGAACTTTTAAGTGTTATAGGCCTTTGAATATTATAGTTTTGAAAACTGCTTGTTTTAGAATTATTGTTTTTTGAATGTTTGAAGTTAAAGACCATCAATGGGAACGTCTAAGTATGACGTGATCGAAAGTCGATGTTACGTAACGCTCCCATTATGATCTTAAGACACATGTTATTTTCTTTTGAGTTCAAAATTTCGATATTTTCTAATATCGATTCATAATTTGCATGCAAATAGATTTTTTTACATTCGACCTCACGTAACATATTGTGTGTGGGGGAGGAGGTAAGAAGCGTGTTACTCAGTGTTAAAAATTGAGGGGAGAGGATATAAAATCCCCAATAATGTTATTACGTTTATAAGATTATTAAGATAATAAATGAAAGAAAAGCAATATACATACACATTAATAAAAACTTATATTTGATAATAAATATTTATTATAGTGGGGTGAAAAAATGTTTTACAATAACGCGCTCACTTTTCCATAACGGTATAAAAATTTCGGGAAGTGAGAGTTTCCTCCTTGAAAGGCACTCACTAATGTGCGTAATCCTCTTTCATAATATAAGTTCGTTCGAGTGCGACTAATTACACAGGCGGTAATAAGTAATAACTTTCCTGAAAATTTAAAACCCGTGTTTATATACAGCGTAAAGTAATGTTTATAGTGAAGTTCAAGCAAGGTTCCAATATTGACGATACTTGAACAAATTTGTTGACAACTAATGGGATTTTAATTTAATTTATTAATATGTAAAAGATGGTTTTTAGCTTTTAGGCTTGGAATGTAAGGGTTATTTAATGTAATAGAGAAAAAGAGATAAAAGCAACATTTTCTGACAAAACTTATCTTGAACGACCTTTAATTATTCTAATAATCTGGCAAAATCTGAGTTTCATATTTTACTCAATGCGTGTAAAATCAAAATAACTAACAGAGAACGGTAGTTCAATTGAATAAAAATATGAATTTTGAGCTAAATTGGAGAAGCCGGTTAATACCTTTTGTTATCTGTTGGAATTGAAAATTTCAATTTTTAAACATTCAAAAAACTTTTCATATGGTGAACAAATTATGGCGAATTTTGTGTACGTACATGTTTTGCTAACGACCAATACTGTAAGGTTATATCCATAAATTAAAAATTCATGGAATTTTTTTCTTTACAGTTTATAAATTTTGATTTTACTGCAATTATAATAATAATATTGTATATAAAAAATAATTTTAGTTTTTTACTCGTAATTTAAAACAAATATTTTAGTGAATCCATAAATTAACAATTCGTTGAATTTTTTTCCGAAAAATGTCTAAACTTTTAATTTACTTCAATTATTAATAGATGGAGAAACCTTTTATGAAAGAAATAGTAGAAATTAATTAAATTTTTTAGCGGGACAACTGAAAAATACCAGAAAAGAAAATATTCGAAAAAGAAAATACCCGACATTAGAAATTGCCGACAACTTAAAATTCTCGAATTAGAAAGTTTCCGAATAATAAAACTGTCCATCGACACGAAATACAATGTTTAAGGTCACCACGTAAACTGACATTGATGGAAAAAGAACTTCCATTATGTAGACAATATTATTGCTGCTGATCAAATTCAAACAATGTTAAATTCCTGCAATAATTTCAATCATAATTTACAATTCACTCTTGAGGAAGAATCAGACAATCAAATGAGCTTTCTTGATATTCTCATAAAAAGGGAAGGTGATCGTTTGAAAACAGACTGGTATCAAAATCCCACTGCTTCAGGCCATAGCCTCAATCATTTTTCACATCATCCATATTAATGTAAAGTTAACGTTATCAACAATTTCACTGACCGAGGAAAAACCTTATATCACAAAGACTTCCACAAAAAAATCTGACATAAATTAGAACAATCTTAACGAACAATAATTATCCTCTTTCCTTTATCAACACAGTCGTCAAACGCAGAACACCACGACAATTTTAGTTTTACTACCCGATGTGCATGAACTATATAGTTCATCTGAAAAATGTCTAGCATTCTTAAACACGTTCACATAAAACATGCATTCTATAACATCAACGATCTAACACCAATTTTAAAATCAAAAAAGATCCTGTTCCAAAAAAAATGTCTATTGTAGTCTACAGCACTCCATGCACAAACTATGAAGCAGTATACGTAGGTACTACAAAACATCCTCACGTTAAAGAACCCGCGAAAGACGTTTACAAACCACCAAACAACTGAACGGCAATGACTAAACATGCATGGTATGAAGTTCATCGTTTTAATTTTGGTGAAACCAACATTTTAGAAAAAACTGAACACTACAAAAAAAGAATAGTTTTAGAAATGACTCATATAGTCAGAAATTCCTTTGCAGTAAACCAAAGAGCCCACACAGAAAAGCTTTCCACGTTCTATTTCCCCTATTAGAAACGAAGTGTCTCATCGTCCCGAAATTCGGGATGAGTAATCAAATATTTTTCATAAGCTTGGCAAGTCGTACCGAATTCTCGGGACGACTAGTCCATCCCCTTTTCCAACTCCCCCAATTTTTCGGGTCGACTAAGAAAATTTTAATCTTATGATTTAAAATAAAATCAAAATAGATCATTTGTTATCTAACTTTTAAATTTAATAATTAATTTAGTACGTTTCAAAAAAACAAAAAACAAAATTTTGTTGAATTTCAACTCTACTTAACATTAAGAGCAATGAAGCAAATCAGTGAAAAATTGACGTTCATGAAAAATATTCGAAAATTGTTTCTTCTGTTCTAAAAAAACCGCCCACTGTCACCAAGAGGGCTTGCTTTTCTGGATGCAGTATAAACTTTATGGGAAAAAATGTCCTCTCACTATCCCATTGCACATGAGACCTAGGCTAGACCAACCGTTTTCACTCAGTTTTCAGTGAACATTGAGTAGTGTGAAGACGTTAAAATCTTGCTTTTCTCCTCTCGCGAAAATAAGCTCGTCACTGTGCCAGAGATTTATGACGAATTATCATAAGGCTAGTAGTACTTCGAATAAATAAAAAAAAAAAAAAATTATTCAACATAAAAATTAAAGGAAAAATGTTCTCATCAACTATACGTCGCTGATAAAATTGGTTTCAAAAGTACATTTTTTAAATAATTCTTTAACTACAAATTTCGTTAATTCAGCACGTTTACTGCAGTGTGAATTGATACTTGCCTACGAGTTGTCAACGCGAATATTGATGTTTTCATCAAAGTATGAAACGAAACAATATTTGAATAATACTTGAAGTTTGAAGAATACTTAAAGAATTATTCAACTACTCATAGAAATAATTTCTAATGCTAACAGGAAATTTAGTACATTTTAATTTACAAATGAAAAACGGAAAATTGGTTAAAAAGCAATTCTTAAATGGAAAAATTTGTTATGCAAGAAACTAAGGAAAAAGGTATTTTAAATATTTTTTCAGTTAATACCTGAAATGATGAGAATGTAAAAAAGTTTCAACTTGTTTTAAGTTTCTTTTTGATATTGCGTCCGACTGGAAATATAATAAAAATTATGCAACATACTTTTTTAATATAAGAACTCCCCATCTTACAGGTTTTATATGGTAAATAAACATATATTTTTGTAGAAACCCAGTGTGCAAAAAAATTAAGGATGTCCTAGAGACGTCTTCGGGACATCCCTAAGATGTATTTTGGAATATGTCTTTTGGACATCATAGGGATGCTCTTAAGACGTCAAATGTCAGTACGAAAGATGTCGCGAGAACATCCTATGTCTTTAAGACGTCTTTAGGACATTAGACGTCTTAGAGACGTTGTTTGGACTGACATTGAACGTCCTAGGAACGTTTCCAAGGACGTTCTTGGGATTTTCATGGTTTTGTGCCCACTGACAATATAATCGAATTTTACTCATTACAAAAAAGGCTCGATACTTTATTTTCGTTTGAATATAAAATATGTACTTCAAAATCATTAGAAAAAACTATTCTGTGAATAAAAGGTCGAATGAAAGAGCTTTCAGATTGAAAACGATTGAGGCTCACCGTGCAGAGTTATAAATCACAAAAATAGATTGTAGTTAAGAAATAATGCCCCATGCATTAAAGGTCTTCTAATTTTTAATTTTACATTATTAAAAGTTTGATACATTTTTTAATTTAGTATTTGATACTTACATTGAAAAATTGTTCAGGTTTTAAATTTTTAATCTTTTAATTTTAAAGGCCAACCTGAAATATTTATATTGAGAAATTGATTGACAAAAAGAAACTTCTCGCGCGCCTAGTGCGCTAATTATAATTTCTATTATTTAAAATAATTCTTTATTCGTAAAACAGCAATAAACTACCTTTATTCAACATTTTGTTACTTTTCAAAGAATTCTAAGTTCTAAAAAACTCTGCCAAACATCTTTTTCGATCGATTATTAAGTGTGATTTATTTCGTCATAATTTCATTATAGCGCGTTAACAAAAACAGTATTTCTCCTCTTTTCGTGATTAAATCCAACAATCGACTTTGTATCATATTTTGTTTTTAAAAATCAGTTTAAATCATTTCAAAAAGTTTTTAAAACACTGCATATTAAAAAATTTGTTATTATGGTTTTTTACATTTTTTATGCTTTTAATATTAGGAAATAAAAATCTAGTAATAAATAAAATACTTTTATCTGATGAACATATTCTTAATTTTATTATTTATTTAGCATTACAACAATTGTTAATTGTTTAGATGCGGGAATTATATAAAATTATGACATTTTCCTGTGTCGGATAATTTATAATATCGGCAATTTTATTTCAAGAATTTTCAAATTCGGTATTGTTATAAACTGCCGGGGATTTTATTATTCGTGAGTTTTACATTTTGGGAATTTTACATTGTCGACAATTTTATCATTTCGGAAATTCTTTATTTCGAGAATCTTATTTTGCGGGCTTTTTTCATTTTCCCTTTTCATTATCCATATTCTTATTGGGAAAATATCAAAAACGTAAGATTCCTTTCAAAAAACTAAATCACAAAAAGTCTGGGAGAGGCAGGAAGGAAATAAATAGTGAATAAAGAGCTGCCTCAGTTTTAAGCCCCTTCGGACCATTTTGCAATGGGTCAGCATATGAAAGTAAAAGATGCGCGTACTTATATATTGAATAATGCCAGAGTGAGTTGACGCTTTTTTCTCTCCCATCAAGACTGTTGTCGAATCACGCACAAGTTTCTCAAGAGGAAGTGTACTTTCACGATTCAATTGTTTGGCGATTATTTTATTTGTTTTTTAAATATTCGATTTTTGCACAAGTAAATCAAAAATAAAATAAATGGCACAGCACATTTTTCTAAATCTTTTGGACTACTTTAAAACTCGATAAATCTTAAATGAATATTTTCTTTTTCTTAGTAGCGTGTGTTTTTTTTAAAATAATTATATATATATATAAGCGGTTACGACTTTCTATGAGTGAAAATAACGTAATTTTTGGATGTGCCACTTCACACTCAACTCTGAGTATAAAAAATGAACATCAGATAAGGATAGGGCTGTTAATCACTAGAAAGATTTAAACTTATTTACACCGTTAAAGAAATATTTCATAATTCCCCCAAATGAAATAATACATGAGGGTCAGTCCATTTCCTGAATATATCAGAATTTCAAACTACCCAGTGGGCAACAAAATTGAGGATGTCCTAGAGACGTCTTCGGGACATCCCTAAGACGTCTTTTGGAACATGTCTTTTGGACATCCTAGGAATGCTCTTAAGACGTCAAATGTCAGTACGAAATATGTCCCGAGAACCTCCTATGTCTTTAGGACATCTTTAGAACATTATACGTCTTAGAGACGTTGTTTGGACTGTCATTGGATGTCCTAGGAACGTCCCAAGGACCTTCTTGGGATGTTGATGGTCTTGTGCTGACTGGGTAAAGGAGTTTAAAACTAAGGGACTTGCAAACTCCGAGATATTCAAACTAAAGGGAGTTTCAAACTGCAAGACTTTCAAACCCCGAGACTTTTAAACTCCTGGTCTATCAAATTCCGGGTCTTTCAAACTAAGGGACTTTCAATTTCCAGGACTTTCAAAACTCGGGAGATTAAAACTGAGAGGGTCTCAAACGGCGGGACTTTTAAACTCCAGGATTTTCAAACGAAGGGACTTTCCAACTCCAGCAGATTCAATCTGAGGGAGTTTCAAACTGAGGGACTTTCAAACTAAGGAAGTTTCAAACTAAGGGATTTGCCCCTGCTAAAAATTTTGGATTCCGAAATTGTTCCGAGTTTATCCGGAATCAATCCGATTCACGATATTTTTCCTAAATATGTTCGATCTGATCCTAAAACTGTACGAAAACAGTCAGAAATTTGTCTGGTTATGTTCGGAATCTTTCCGGACCATAAATTTCGACTCCCGAACGAGTTCGATTTGATCCGAAATTAGTCCGGAATTCAAAACCTGAAATGATTTTCGTTAAACTAAAAATGGAAATTAGTCCTGTCGAATCCGAAATTCCTCCGAACGTAAACTTTTCCACTCCCGAATGAGTCCGACCTGATCCGAAATTAGTTCGGAACTCAGTACCTGAAATTATTTTTGTTAAAGTAAGACCGGAAAATCGTCTGCTTAAGTCCGAAATTCGTCCGGTCAAAAATATCGAATCCGGAAATAGTCCGATTTTATCCGAAATTAATCCGCAGGTTTAAATTGGCATTCGGTGAAATTAAAGTCAAAACGGAAAATCGGCTGATTAAATCTGAAATCTGTCCGGTCTAAAACGTCAACTCCGGAAGCAGTTCGATTCTATCTGAAATTAATCCGCAGGTTTAAGTTAAATTTCGATGAAATAAAAGTAAAAACGTATAACATCATTCGGTTAAGTTCACAATATGATCGCAAGTTAAACTCAATGTAATCAAGTTTTAGATGAAGTATACATTTCTCCGGTAGTGCTTGTTTTTGTGGTTGAAAAACATTCTTTATTGCAAAATATTCGAAAAAAAGTCTAAAATAGAAAACGACGTAGGTAAGACGTATGAAAAAATATACTTCGATACATGTTTTCTGATTGATTAAGTATCACAGTAAGATATTGCATATAAAAATTCTATACAAAGTAGAGAAACATGTCATTTTTTACTATTGTTGTTCAACGTTCGAGATAGTTTTTAGTTGAACGAATTGAATTATGTACAGTTTTGGCGTTATAGTCATCTTTCATTATATACATTCATTTAATTTCAACTGTGGCAGTATTGAGAAAAATACTGTAAAGAAATACATTAGTGTTGCACTCGGTGCATGAAGACTCTCCAGTATGGCAAGTTACGATGAACTTCTCTACTATTGTAGAGAAGTTCTAATATTATTAGGGCGCATCCAAAAAATTTTATATTTTGCTTTCGTTTTTGGGTAGGGCGTCAGAAAAAAACCACAAAAGCGATAATGAAACTTGGAAAACAGACCAAATAATGAGAATTTCGATAACGACGAGAAGAGTAACACGGAAAATGATGAGGATACTAATAAGCTTTTGAACAAGGATGACAATAATTATATGGTTTCGATAGAGAATGAATCTGTTCATGAAAGTGAATCTACGGCTCTCTTAAAAGAAGAAGCAGTTGATGGGAATGATGATGAATTTGATGACAATGTGGAAGAAGGAGCAATTGATGGGAATGATGATAGAATTGACGATGATGTGGAAAAAGAAGCAGTTGATGGGAATGTTGATGGAATTGGCGATGATGTAGAAGAATGATCAGTGGACGGGAATGATAATGATTGATTTAAATAGTTTTTATTTTACTGTTCTCTTATTGTACTTAATATTTTACTATTCAACATACTTCAAAAAGTATTACACAAAAAGTATTACATACTACAAAAGTATTCTTATTTCTTTCCTACAGCTGCATTACAAATTTAATCAAAAATGACTTCACGTACAAGTATAATTGTATTGAATTTAATTTTTTAAATTCAGTTTGCTATACCGGATAAGATTAGGATGTATTGCGTTCGCGAATAACTAGACAACTATCGGACAAAGGCAGATAAGATCCAAATTAATAGCATTCGTCAGGAAGGACAAATTTCTTACTTCACCGGGTGAGATCCGGATTAATCGCATTCCTTAATTCATACAAATTTCGGACCGTACGAAAAACGGACATGAATGGATACAATCCAGATAAATCGCATCCGAAAGACCGTACAAAACATGGACATGGCCGGTCGCGACCGGATATAAATCCGACTAATCGCATCTGTCAAACCGTATAATATACGAACATGATCGGACACAATCCGGATTCATCACATCCCACAAACCGTAAAAAACACGGACATGACCATACCGAATCTGGATTGATCGCATCCTTCGGACCGTTCAAAACACGGACTCGATCGGACAGTTACCGTTTCGACTGATACACTCAGCTTGCGATATTCTGCGTATATGTAGTAGTGTTAAGTTAAGCTACAGAAAATAGATTTTTGTGCGTCAAGTAAATCAAGAACGCGTTTCTCGTGTGTAAACTACTTGTATAACCTTGTTATATAAAATGTATGCAGTCCGGACTGATCGAATCCGTCCGATCGTACAACTTTCGGATTCTACCAGGCAATATTCAGATTTATTATTTTTTTCGTGCTACTTCATCCGGACAATTTGCAAATACAACCGGATAGAATCCGGATGACGTCCCGGACAACACTGGACAATTTTCGGAATCCGACTTTGTCCGGAATTTGTAGCAGGGAACGGACTCAACTGGACCGAAGCCCTGCTGATCGCAACCGCCGACCGTACAAAATACGGACACAATCCGGATTGATAGCATCCGTCAGACCGTAAAAAATACAGACTCAACCGGATTTAATCCGGATTAATCGAATCCGCTAGACCGTGCAACTTTCGGATTCTACTGGATGATATTCTGATTTATTTCCGTGCTCTTTCGGCCAGACAAATTTCGGACACGTCCGGATAGAATCCGGAGGACAAAAACCGGATCACTTTTCGGATAATTTCGGACAAATTTCCGAATCCGGGATGCGTCCGAAATTTGTCCGGAATTTTTAGCAAGGGGGACTTTCAAACTCCAGGACTATTGAACTCCAGGACTTTCAAACTATAAGGGACTTTCAAGCTCCCAGATAATCAAACTCCCAAATATTCAAACTAAGGGATTTTTAAATTGCGGGACTTTCAAACTCTGAGACCTTTAAACTCCAGGACTTTCAAACTCCAGGTTTATTAAACTCCGGGACTTTCAAACTTCGGGGCTTTTAAACTCCGGGAGATTCAAACTCTGGGACTTTGAAACTCCGAGATATTTAAACTCCCGACTTAACTACAATAGCCGCATATCCAGCCCGATTTGCTTGTATAACCCCACTCATTCCTGACCAATCGGTCGCGCATGCTCAGTTCCGCTTCATTACTCCCTTCGGGGAGTAATACAGCTTCATTACTCCCTTCGGGGAGTAATAAAGCGGAACTGAGCATGCGCCGATTGGTTAGGAATAAGTGAGGTTATCCCAGCGAATCGGGCTAGATATACGCGGCTATTGATATAAATTTACAATTTTTTGTTTACACATGATTATAAGAGATTATAAGAGAGAGCTTTAAGAGATTATAAGAGATCATTATAAGAGAACTATTAAAAATATCTTATGAATTTTAAAAAGTGTTCAAATGTTTAATAAATTGTACCTATTTATGTGATGAATCTGTAATCAAAAATTAAAAACTCATTTCGTTTTATGAATTATAAACGTTAAAACTGAGAAGAAAATTGTTTTCCGCTAACTTAAGTTTTTTAAATCGAAATGGTGATTTTCCAAACATAGAGAAACATTTGTTATCTCAATTTTGTCAAAAAAATGGACTTATCACGTTTTGTTCGATAACTCTTCAATTATTATTAAACCTTCAGAAAATGAATTTTAGCAATAAAATTCAAAACGTGAAATATTAAGAAAAAATATGTATTAATGTATTCTAGATTTAAAAAATGTCGACAATCGGTTGCGTGTCGAACCTGGCGAAACCGATTTTAGTTCGGGGGATTTGCACCGGAAACTGGCTAAGAACGCTGGAGACTTATACAACGATTGAAGAGGAACGACAACAAGATGTATCTGACATTCGACCTTATTCGGAAATGCCTGGCCCAAAGCCAATTCCGATTCTTGGAAACACATGGCGATTTTTGCCTTTTATAGGTAAAGAGGTTTAAATAAAATTTTATTTTACAGTAGTCAGGGTGAGAGAAATTATTTAAAACAATTAGTTTAATTAAATTATTATTTAGGACCCTATACGTGTTAATAAATAAAAAATAAGCAAATTTTATTTTAGGTGCATTTGTGCTTTTAATTAACAATTATCTACTGTAGGCTATTATCTACTGTAAGGTGGTCTCACCTGTTATCTAAGACATTTTAGAAGTGTTTGATGTAGTCAGCCGAGTGTATGGTTTTAATAAAATATCCTGAGATATTTTGTTTAAGAGAAAGAAAAACAGATAAAATAGAAGGCTGTATAATGATTTCTATTTGTTTCCAAAGCCAGATGTCGCATTTCCAATATGCTTAAATTTCACATTTTATAAAATTCTAATTTAACACACGTCTATCAAGTATTTTTTATATTTTCTTCTTACTTATTTTAATTTAATGTTGGAATCTGTCATTCATTAAACAATATTGATTTCTAGCCATATTTTTCGGGGGG
>CAKNWT010082091.1:0-18488 GCA_932066315.1 Andricus coriarius | reverse complement strand
TGGTCTGTTTTTTTCCCGGGGGGGGGGGGGGGTAAGACAAAACGACGGTCGTTAACGAGGGACGACGACGTTGGGGTCAAAAATAGCTCAAAACTGGTAACATAGTTTATGGACGGTCCCTTATAGTTTCGATCATGTGTCCGTCCGTTATACTATTTTCCCGAGAGCGATAGTAAGAGAATTAAAGGTAGTGGGGGAGGAGATTTGGGAAAGTGAGGGAGGGGGTAGTGGGAAAGAAGATAGGGAGAGGAAGTGAGAGAAGGAGAAATATGGGAGGTAGGAGAATGAGGCGATAGGAGGGGCAGTAGGGGAGAATAATAATTAAATGAGAGGAGGGAAAGTATGGGAGGGGTTGGTTTGGACGACTTGATTAACGTCTTAATAGGCTACGAAACCCTTTTTTCTAGGCGCGCGGCGACCACTTTAACTATTTTTTTTATTTTTGAAATCTTGATACTTCTTGTAATCTTGTAAAATAATGTAATAACTTTCAAATCTTTTGAAATCTATTGAAATTCTTTAAGTCTTTTAAGAGCTTGGGGATCCTAGAAAATCGCGCAGGTCTGATTAAAATCCCTAAAACCCGGCCGAAATACTAAAAAATTCAAAAATGTTGAAAATCTTTCAATCTTTTGAAATTTAAATTTTTAGGGTTTCGTAGCCCCGGGCAGAAATCTTTGAAGTTTTGTTCGGGTGAGGGAAAGATAGTGGAGGGGGAAGTAGGTGAAGTGAGGGAAGTGAGGGAAGGGAAGTAGGGGATGTTAGATGTCTTGTTGGGAAGTGAGGAAGTAGGTGAAGTGGGGGAAGGTCAAGGAAGGGTAAAGGAGAGTAGGGGAGGGGAGGATAGGATTAGTAGGTGAAGTTAGGAGAGGAAAATAGATATCCAGGAGGTAGCATCGTATTTTTGTTGCTCTTCCTACCTGGTCGAAGTTTTCTTACCTTGATAACGGTGCTGTGTGAGCACCGAAACGTTGGTGAATATTATCCATGCTTTTTTATTGTGATTTCAAAGTAATAAAAATAAAAAAGACGAAAGAAATAAAATTGAGAAGGAAGGGTGTTTGGTTGGTTGCCTTCTCATTTTTCTTTCCTCTTTTTTATTTTTGTCCAAAGAAACAAATTTTTATTTTTGTTTTCAGGAATTGCAACAGGAGCATTTTATGGTGTTTGTCCAAAATTTTATCGTAAGATTCTTGGTTTATTTTCAGGAATTTATACACCAAATAGGAGAAGTGAAGAAGTAGAGGAATTGGTGGGAAAGTAGGGATTGATAGGGTGGGGTTTTCGATTAGTGAGGGGGAGTAAGGGAGGGCAAATGGGAGGAGAGGGTTATGGGAGGGGAGCGGAATTAGTCGAAAGGAGGTGGAGTAGGGGTGGGAAAGTATGGGAGGTGGAGATTTGAGCGACCTAATTAACGTCTTAATAGGATACCAAACCCTTTTTTGTAGTATTAATTTGAGGAAATAGTAGCATTACTGTAATTTTTTTGAAAACTGTAGCAAAAAAGTGTGAAAAAGTGGTGTGGAAAGTGCGAAAAGTGTCAACAGTATCGTGAGGCCAAGATCTGCCATTAAGAAAAGTTGGGAAAATGGAAATTGATGATGAAAATTACTGGTTCTCAATAAATGTAATTTTTTGCTTTGTTCTTATGCACCCCTTCGTCTGTATTCAGTTGTTCACGTAACAAGGATTACAAAGTCTCGTGCAATGGTCGCGTGTCGGATGCGCTTGTGATGCACGAACCTTTGATGTGGCATTAAGAAATTCTCAAGGTACACGGGAAACTTAAACATATTTACAATGCGTTGACCTCTTTGCGAGACTATGCTCATTTTGTAGCAGAGCCAAGTTCAATTAGTCTTCATTCGTTTAAATATTCTCTATAGCTGTGATATACCCACAGAAGTAATTACGATGAATAACGTCGAGATTAATTCCCCTATTAGAGAGGATTCTTGAGAATACCGTGCAACAAGCTGAATTGCTCTCAAATTGCGAATTTTATTAACAGAGGAAATAACAGTTGATTTATTCGATCCCGAAAATGGATCGAAATCATATGCAACGCTTTTACAGAGATATCAGATTTTTTATTGGATCAGCAAATTGCGCATCTGAATGATCCAGAGAGGGATACTGGGGCGGTCGCCCCCCCCCCCCCCCCCGAAAAAAAAAAATTTTAATTTAAAAAATTTGTATATCAGGAACATAAAGTTTTTAAGGCTTCTTAATTTCCTTGATAATTTTGTGTCCCCTGATTATCAGACCTTATTTTTATTTTTTTTCTGAAATTTTAAACAAAACGTACACTGTTAAAAAAATCTGTATGAGATTTAATATACATGTGTGTGAAGCAAATATGCACTACCGCTACTGAATTGTAACATTCATTGGTGTAGTGAATTTAATATACGTGTGTATTAAATTTAATATACAGGTCGTTATATCAGTTTGCTTGAAAAGTCAAAGTGCTCTCATTTCTTCAAATCTTGTCAACTATTGTTAGTTAAATTAATAATCTAGAGTTCGTAGACTGAATTCTTTTTTATAATGAAATTGCAATGTACGGGTGGAACTTTTCCCTAAATTCGCTCTAAATGGTAAAAATGTAATGCGAATACAGTTGACTGTAGGTTAGCTCTGTTATTTATTTGCTTAATTGAACTTTTCGGCTTGAAATCCAACTTTATTTTTGGTTAATAGAAAGACGGTATCATGTTTTATTATTTAGGATCGAAAATGAATGCTAAACTGATTTTGAATTTGTGTAAAGTAGAATTATCTGATTTTTCTTGTAAGTGATTAACATGAATGTATATGAAATTTAATATACACGCTCTTAATGGCGATTATATATCTTTGATATATTAATTTTAATACACATGGGTATATTAAATTCAATATTATTTTTAACAGTGTACCCCACTTTGTTAGGGTCCGTAAGTTTTGTCACCCACCTATCAAACCCTTATCTAACGTAATTTTTGTTGACTT
The DNA here is from genome assembly GCA_932066315.1 of Andricus coriarius. Taxonomy (NCBI): domain Eukaryota; kingdom Metazoa; phylum Arthropoda; class Insecta; order Hymenoptera; family Cynipidae; genus Andricus; species Andricus coriarius. Next base: position 15,494 of record CAKNWT010082091.1, on the reverse strand, counting down.
AATTTTTTTCGCCAATTTATTTAAAGGTCATCCAAAAATAATGTAAGCAGATTCGTGTGCTGAAATGAGGGAGGGGGGGGGGGGCTAAATAAATATTACTGTTTCTCATGAATTATTAACAAAGTACTTCGACTTTCATACAAGCGCAATTGCGAATTTTCAACCAAGAAAGTCGAATTCACAACAATTACTGTAATAGTTGATATTTCAACCAAGGAAATATTTTCATTTTAAATCAAGAAAAGTTGAATTGAACCAAAAAAGACGAATTTTTAACAAAATATTTCAATCCTCAACCAAGAAAGATTTTTCAGTCAATAAAGAATAAAAATGTATCAAAAATGTAGAATTTTCAAGTAAAAAAGAGACCAATTCTCAACAAATTACATACATTTTCAAACAAATAGTTGAATTTCTAAACTAAGAAAATCCATTTTTAACCAAAAATGGAATAGTAACATTTTCATTAAAAAAAATAATTTTCAATAAAAAACGAATCTTCTAAAAAACAGTAGAATTTTCAACCCAAAAATATGAAATTTCAAGAAAAAATTTCATTTTCAACTAAATAGCTGATTTTTCAATTTCAAAAATTAATTTTTACCCCCAAAAAGCGAAGTTACAACAAAGTAGTTCAATTCTCATCAAAAGAGATGAATGGTTTACTAAAATTATTAATCTTCACCAAAAATATGAATGTTTACGACGGTAGTTCAACTTTCAACCAAAGAGTTGAATTTCCAACCCATAAAAGATGAATATTAAAGAGCCATAAACAATTGACATTTTTTGCCATAGAGCATTTATAGCCCAATTTAAACAAATTCTAAATTTTCACCAAAAAGTAGAACCAAAACTAAGAATGAAAAAGAAAATAATTTTCCAGAGTTGAATATTCGCTTTTCTCGGTAAAAAATTGAACTGCTTTTTTCAACAATTTGTTCTTTTGGGTTGAAAATTCAACAACTTGGTTGACAGTTTGAACTCTTTTAAGAAAAATTAATTTTTTTAAATTGAAACATGATCTTTTTTAGTAGATATTTCAACTATTTGGTTCCAAGTTAATGTAATTTGTTGAGAATTTGTCTCTTTTGATAGACAATTAATGTTTTTAGTATAAAATTAATCTTTTGGGTAGAAAAATTTATCTTATTGGTTGAAAATTCAACTACTTGGTTTTAAATTCAACTGATTGAAAATTCGTCTTTTTTATAGAAAATAAATCTTCTTCGTTAAAAAATAATCTTTGTGTCTTTTTCGTATTTTTTTTTCAATTCTCTTTTTTGGTAGAAAATGAATTTGATTAATCGCAAAATTTAACGATCACAATTTTCATTTACCACTTTAGTTCAAAATGCATCGCTTTGATTGAAAAATGTAACCATTTCGTTGAAAATAATTTTTTTATGGTAAATATTAATTTTTTACCCGAATATTCAACAATTTCATTTGTGGTTGATAATTGATATTTTTTTAATGGAAATTTAACCATTTAAATGAAATTTGAAATTTTTTGTTAAAAATTTACCTGTTTTGTTTAAAATTTAACTATTTTGTTGAAAAATCTTATTTCTTGTAGAAAATTATCTTCTTGGATGAAGATTTAACTGTTTGGTTAAAAGTTTAACTTCTTCGTTAAAATATTAATTTTTTTGGTTGAATATTCATTATTTCATTTCCAAATTCAGCTCTTGTTTGGATAAAACTTCAATTAATATTTTCAAAATTCGTTTTTTTTGGTTAAGTATTCATTTTTTAACTGAAAATTCAACTATTCCATCAAAATTCAACAATTTGTTTGAAAGGTAAACTCTTTTGTTAAAAATCATCGTTATAATTAAAAATTAATCTGTTTTATTTTGAGGAAAATTCAACCAGTTTATTATAATGTCATTCTTTCTGGTTGAAAAGTCTACTGTTTTGTTAAAAATTAAACTATTTGGTAAGGAGTTTAACTATATAATTGAAAATTTATCTTTTGTAGATTCACGTAGAAAATTAATCTTCTTCTTTGAAAATGATCCTTTTTGTTTGAAACTTAAACTACTTGGCTGGAAGTTCTATTTTGTTAAAAATTAATTTTTGTTGTTGATGATTCATAATTTTAGTTGAAAACTCCTTCTTTTGGTTACAAAATTTTGTTAGGTAAAAATTTATTTATTTCGATTTAAATCAACGTTCTCTAAAACAATTTCTGTTGGTCCTAAGAAGTTATGAATCTTCCAGAAGTGTGAGTCGCAACTAGGTAAATCTAAGAGAAGAAAACACTTTTAGGAAGAAATTATTTCATTTCCAGAGCCAAAGATATTTACAGCTGAATATAGGAAAATTGGAATTTTTCGCCCAACCTAAAATTCCAAAATTTCTAAGACATTCCTTGTTTCAGGAACAATATGTTAATCATCAATAACCTAGGACTTTCAATGGAAATTATTACTAGGGTAAGTGTACCAATTACTGCAGGTGTACCTATCACTGCGTTTTTTTCGCCTAATCAGAATAAGCTGAGTACGAATAATTTTTTTGACAGCAAAAAATTCCTAAAATCAATAAGAATTTACTCTACTGTATAACAAAAGCCAAAATATCGCAAAATTAGTTATATATTTTAAATAAATATTTAAAAAAAAACATTCATAAAACTTGAAAAATCAACCATTTTACTTCTATTTCAGTTACCGGAGTACTGTTCTTTAATCAGCTTTAGATTTATTGCATAACCTTGTACTCAGTGGAGAAATGATTTCTTTTAAATCAGAATACTTATTTGAATATAATCAACATTTAAGAACATGTAAATTGTTTTATTAATTAAAAAATCAAGCCCGCAGCAATAGGTACACATTTATTACGGTGGCGCTCATTACTGCGGTCCGAAATTCAAGCCATATGTACCTAATACTGCGGTGCTATCAACATGTGAACCTAACCTTCGCTTTAAGTTTTTGATTGAACACACGCCAGACGCTTTGAAATGATAGGTTAATTATTTGTATTTAATTTGTTGTTTAACGGCGGCTACAGTGAAAAAAAGTCAAAAAGAAGGAACCAAAGAGGAAGCCAAAAACTAAAAGGAAATCTTTAAAAAGGTGTTCTTACGGAAAAGAAAATTTGCTACGCTTGCCGTGAAAGGGGTTATGCAAGGAGAAACTTTTGCAGCTGTATCACGGAAATATTCGATACCAGAATAAACAATAAGAGCCCGTTGTAAAGGAAAATGTGCAGACAAAAACCCTAGGCCGAATACAATTTTATCTAAAGAAGAAGAGAGTTTTGTGAAGTGGATTTTCATTTGTGCCAATCGAGGATTTCCTGTAACTTGCGAAATTATATTTCTTTTGTGGTTAAATTATACTTTGAAAAAAATGGCTTATCAATAAATGCATTTTTTGTAAATAAATAAGTTATTTATTTGAGAGATATTTAACATAAAATTGCTTATTTATGATTTATATGCTCGTAAATAAATAAAATTTAAATCCGCAGAAATAGGTACATCAGTTTGCAGTAATACGTACACGGTCTTTTTTCAACCGCAGTAATAGGTACAATATGTTCTTTTTTCAATTTTTTACATTTTTAATACGTTATGTTAGGTTCTTGTACTTGACAATTTTTTTTAATGCACAAAATACATTATTCTTTAGGCTGAAACAGAAGAACCATATTATTTCAATGTAAAATAGGTGAAAAATTGAATTGAAGTGAGGTTAAACCATGACACCGCAGTAATTGGGACACTTACCCTACTACTACTGTACAGATATGAATGAAATTGTGTAAAAATAATTTTTTAAACGCAAAAATGAATCAGTTTGATCTGAAGTCAGTAATCAAAATGATATGCAATGTTTTGATATTCCTTGGTTTACTTTGTAATAGACATGGATTTAATGACTATTTTTTTTACTGAGATTCTCCTTTTCTACCAACGTGCAAGTTAGAGGTAAACGTCATGTCAGCTTCAAGAGTCATAATTATTATTTACTATTCTTAACTATACAAATTATGCCTGCGGGACTAATTGAGTGAATGTCTTCAATATTTAAGTAGAATAGTTACTGATGGTATTTCCATGAGCAGTCAATCACATGATATATGTCTAATTAATGTCTGTTTTATATTTATCTTCGAATAGCTAATGAAAAGCATTTTTAAACGTGCAATCGTTAAATTTGTATCTCCCTGCACCTCTAATTAATTTATTGCAAATATTTTCAAGCTTCTCCACTCCTTCAGATCAATGATTAATGGCAACCAATTAATCGGTCAGGCAAATAATAATATGTATCACCGTGGACTAATAATTACGTACCTACCTTAGAAAGATACGTATGATGACAACTGCATTGTTATGAACAAATAACTAAAAGTAGAAATTTAAAAAATGTTAAAAACCTACAAAAAAGCGTTTCGTAGTCTATTAAGACGTTAATTAAGTCGTTTAAACTACCCCCTCCCATTCTTTTCCTCCACTCTTTTTAGCATTCCCCCCTCCAAACTTCTTCATATACTACTGCCCCCTCCCCAGCTTCCCCAAATGAAACATTCCTTCCCCTACTTGCCTTCCACAGCCACTACTTCCCCTGCCCTGCTAACCTTCATTTCTAATAATTTTCTTAACTTTTCCATCCCTCTTTTCCTCTCACTTCACCTACTTTTCCAACCTTATTTCCTCTCACTTACCTTACTTTCCCTGTCCACGTTTTCTATCATTTCCCAACATTTCTCCTGCTTTCCCACCCTTTATTTCGTCTTTCTTCCTCTAAAAACCCTTCCCCTCATTCCCTCCTATTTCCCCACACATAATTTCAGCTGCTCTCATTTTGCCTACTCCCACATCTCTCATTTCCCCACATTTCCACTAATTCTCCTCTCCTTATTCCCCTCCATTCATTCCCCTCACTTCCACTCTACACGTTTCTCATCACATCCCCCTCTCACGCTTCCCTCATTTCCCCTCACTTCCACTACTTCCCCTTTCATCATTTCTACTCACTTCCCCTGCTTGGGAAAAAGTACGACGGACGGACATTGATTTCGGATTTTTTATTTGATCAGTAAATTGCGCATTAGAACGATCTGATTCTGAAGATCAATTGTTATCAATTTTAATAAATAGCAAAAATCGGGTGTAAAGTCATATATTTCACATCTCACTATTAATAGTCTACATTAGGGTGGTCCCCATTTGTTCGAATCCACCAAAAAATTAATGAGTTAGCCCAAATTAAATATAGAGGTCCCGCAAGACAACTGAAGTTTAATACGTATTTCTCATCAGAAAAAAATACGTTTTTGTAATTTTTATTCAGAATGATATATATTAGGTGTATCGAACTCATCCTCAACCATTCTCTGCACAATTAGCCATATAATAAGAATTAAAAATTATTTTTTGCATTTCACCTCCATAGGTCTGTTTAATAGGTCCCAAAAAAATCCCATAAGTGGAAAATTGGGTTTTGCGAACTTTTCTATTACGGCGAGAAATACATTTCCATTTAATATAATTACTTGGAAAAAGAGAATATAAGATACTTCTGTGATACATTTCTGGAAAGACAGTACGCGAAATGAACCTGGGATTTATTTTTAATGCCTTTCCTGGACAGACTTGAGGAAATTACATTGTTCATTTGAAATATCGCTCTTTTACGACGCTTATAAAGTACCCTTCGTTCTGGAATACCTACCTGAAGTGGAGAATCATCCACCATAAAAACTTTTTCTACTATTCCATAAGTGACGTTTTAAATAAAAATTGTAATGCCCTTTCGTTAGATAAATGAAAAATATGACAATTCTTAAAATTATCATACGGAACTTTAATAATATTTACGAAATTGTGAAAAACGAAATCGGAACTATGTGGAAAAGTAGTGTATTAGGGCTCTAAAAAAGTATAATTAATCTAGTGCTGAGTTATGAACACCCTCAACTCGCGCATTGGCAAAATATGCTTTAAACAAATCTTATTTTCCTAGTACAAACTTTTTTCAAAATATTTTTTTTCTATTTCAATTTTTATGTTATGAGTTATGACGCTTTAAAAGCAAGCATTTGTGTCTAACAGGGTTCCAAAAGAATTTTCTCAGGTGTTTGAGGCTTTTCTAGAGGTAAAATTACATTAGAAACCAAAAATTTTTTTAATTTTTGAAAAACTGAGTTCTGTGTCTTTTAAACTACCTTTCTTCAACTGGCGCAGAAAGATAGTGATAACAAAAAACACTAACATAAACAAAAATAATTAAAAGATTCTAAATCTTGTTCGAATTATAATGAATTTTGTTTCAAAATCCAAATTTTTGGTGTGAAACGCTAACATGTATGTATATCATTAAGCTATTTCCCTTTCAGCGAGTCTCTAGGGGTAAGCGTGACTGTGCCCGATTCGGGTAGTGTTTTTTAGGTGGATAGTTACATAACCAGAATATATAACATATAATATATAACATAACCCAGAATAATCCAAATTTATAAATCTTCTTTAAAATCTAATTTTTTTAAATAAAAATACTAATTTGGATCGAAAAACACTCAAATAATAAAAAAAATTTAACTATTATAAATCTTGTTCAAATGATTCTTGGTTTAGAATCCGTAAAATTACCATTTTTTAATTTCTGATTAAAAATACCCATTTCCGGTCTAAAACGCTAACATAACCCAAAACTGTTAAACATTGAGAATCTTTAGGATGTTTTTTGATCAAAAATGTTAATAATATTCGGGTGGAAAACTAACACAACCTAAAACTTTTAGGAATTTTAAGCTTTCTTCGAAACTTTCTGATTTCATACTAAAATTCTTTTAAAAAAATACTAGTTTCCAGCGAAAAACACTATCTATGATTTTTCTTTTTGAAAGTGATTATTTGTAGATTCAATTATCAAAATTTCAAAATAAAAGGTATAGAACAACATCCAGTGATGAAAAGGTAATAACAATGATTTAATAACAATGGTTTAATAACAATGATTGCCAGATTTTCATCAATGTATTTTTTCTACAGTTTTTTGAAAAATATTTTATTATACAGTAGCTTTTATTATTAATTTTTTCAAGTAAAATTTTATGATTTTGTTTAAAATTAATTTTTTTTTTTTAGTAGAAAATTAATCTTCTTACTTGAAAACTTATCCTTTTGGTTGACAATTTTTTTTTTTCAACAAAAAAAATTAAATTTTAACGGAAAATGTAATTTTTCCATTTTCTAGTGTAAGTTAATTTTTGTTGTTGAAAATTCACCTCCTTCGTTGAAAATTCAACTATTTTCTTAAAAATGGTTTTTTTGTTCTTGTAAAAACCTATTTTTTTAAATTTAAAATATAATTAATTAGGTGAATAATTAGTGATTAATTAGGTGATGATTTAAGTATTTGGCTGAACATTTATCTTTAGTTGAAAATTCAACTACTTGGTTGAAGATTCATGTATTTTGTTGAAAATTCATCTTTTTCGGCAGAATATTAATCTTCAAGGTTGAAAATTCATGATTTTAGTTCGAAGATATATTATTTTGTTAAAAATTCAACTACTTTAGCAGAAAATTCAACTATTTGGTTACAATCAAGTTTTTGGTTGAAAATTAATATGGTTTGTTAAAACTTCGTCTTTTTTGAAAATTTGACTATTCTTGAAAAAAAAATTTTTTTGTTAAGTAGTGATTCTCAAAATTGATAATGTAACTATTTCATTTTTTGGTCAAAATTTATTAGTTGAAAATTCAAAAATTTTGATATTTCATATTTATTTACGCTAAACACCTTTGTTGATACAGTTTTGTACATTTAATTTTCATTATTTGATCAATGTTCTGATAAAACTTAAAAGCTTAAAAAACTACAAACTTAATCTAATTTTTTGAAAATTAAACAAATTTATTAAAAAGTATGTATTCTTTTTGGTTGCAAAGTTAACTGTTCTGTTGAAAATTCGTATTTTCGGTTGAGGATTCAACTATTTTGTTGAAAATTCTGTTTTTTTGGTTGAATTAAACTGTTTTTTGATTTAAAATAAATTTTTTTTTTGCTTGAAATGTCAACTATTATTACATTTATCGTTGAGAATGTATCTCTTTTAGTTAAAAATAAATTTATTTGGTTGTCGAGAGAGCAATCTCCAGTGGTGATGTGATTGTATCATGTGCTTTCACAGGCTTGAAATTTATGCAAAACATAATCCTGGTGACTTCATCTCTAATAGTATGTTGGCGAGATTGGCAGAAGTTCGCCGGTTGAAATGGTATGATAAAATAGCAGTCATCCTAAACTCAATTTTGTGCAACAACCATAATCCAAAATTAGGTGAAACAGAATTTTAATAATTTAAGGGTGATTCGCCAAAAGTTTCTTTAGTGTAAAAAATAAATTTCAGTAAACTCAAAGTACCTTTAAAGAATTTTAAATTTGTCCTTTTAAATAAGTCTCAGAATTATCTAGCCAATGGTCGAAATTATTTTTAAAATGTTTCAAATATATCTTGAATTTATATTAATTCATTTAACTTGAATTCATTCCAAGTCTCCTAAATTAATCTTTGCATTTTTCATGATTGAAATTGTTAGATCTTAATACTAAACAATCTTTTAATTTATCTTCAATTTAAGCTAGTTTTGTTTAATTAAAACTGAATTTCTTTTAATTGACTTGAATTCAGTTCAATTGTCGTTAATCTGCTGACTTTGAACCAACTTAGTTAAATTTTTCAAATTATAACAAAAATTGATTCATTTTTTTATCTGATATAAATATCCTTTTCTCAAAAATTTTTAGTCACGAGATCTCGCAAACATTGTTGTCAAAAACCTTATTGTTTTCGACACTGCGTAAATATTATTTTTAGTGACTGTTATCAGTTACGATTTTATTGAAATAAACAAAATTACAATATTACACTAATTGTAAGTTATATTTACCGTTAAAAATTATGAATTTCCTGTACTTTCCTAAATTACAATTTCCGAATGAGAAATTTTAATTGTTAAAATGTAATTCTGACAGAGAATATTTTAATTGTAAGAGATTCTTTAATGATAAAAGCAACAATTCTGTTTTTAACCTCTTGACCACATGTTTTTGAAATGACAAACAAATTTTTTTGTTTATAAACCCTTGACCATATTAAATGAAGTTAAAGGTATGTATTTATTGAGAGAATAAAAAAAAGAATTCGAATCTGAACACGCACACTAGCCTAAGCTGTAACTTTTTACTTAACAAATTAAAAAATATATTAAAATCGGATATGATTAAGAGGTCCTCTATTTCACATTTGTGTTTTTTATTGATTTTTTGTTGTTCTAATTTTCTCAATTTATTGAAAATTCCGCTACAAAATTTTTATACGTATAGAATTATCCCGAACAAGTAAAAAAAGCTTATTATTTTTCTTAGAAATAAGATATCAAATTTTTATTATGGTATTTAAAATTCTGTTAATATGAAGGGGGATAATTTTATATGTAGAAAAATTTAATACGTGCATTTTCAAGACATTGAGAAAATAGAAACAACAATAAATTAATTAAAAAAGACAAAACTCAAATAGGGGACATATAAATCTTATCCTATTTAGAACTTTTGTTGAACAACTTTGTTGACTGAAAAGGTACAACTTAGGCTAGTGAGCGTGTTCAGATTCGAAAATCATTTTTGCCTTACAAAATGAATCACCCTAGTATTTTCATTTCTTCAAAAAGATTACAAACCTTCCCCATCAATAAATAAATGAAAATTTTCAAATAAGTAATTCTATTTCATGATAAAATTTATTTCTGAATGTTTCTAAACATTGATGATAAAAGAGAACATTTTGATTGTAAAGGACTTTCTAACATTGGGAAATAATTCTCTTATCAACATTTTGCTATATTACTATAATTTGTAAACTTTTGCACACTTTCAAAGAGATGAGAAAAATGAAATTATGGACAAAAAATAGAATGTCTTAATTTAGGAAGTAAATGAAAAAGAATCTGGAAGATTTTATGCAATCTTTAATTTTGCAGGATTTTCAAAAAATTTAGGGAAACTTGAGTTATCCAATTTATATTTAGAATTTTTGAAAAGATTTCAAAACATTTAAAACAAAATGCAGAGTTTTGAAGATTCCTAAAAAGAAAGTTTTTAAGAATTCTGAAAGGCACCACGAGAATAAAATAATTTCCTCAAGATTCCTAGGAAGATTTTAAATTATTCTTTTTGAAAAAATTAATTTGATAAAATATTTTAAATGATTCAACAAGATTCTAAATGATGTCTCAAAGTTTCAAAAAAGAATGTTGAAGATTTTAAAGGAAAGTTTTTATTTTTGCAACAAGACAAAATTTTTGAAAATGTTCGAGAATATTTAAAAAGATTTAAAAAATTGCCGAAAAAGAATGTCTAAAATGTTAAAGCAATTTTTTTAATTTTGTTGGATTTTTTCTTAAATTTAAGCAAAAATTTGAATAATTTCAAAAAATATTGGAGAATTTTTAAAGTTTTCAAGATATTAAGAATATTTTAATACTTGAAAAGATTTCCGAAAATTAATTAATATTTTTGAATATCTTCCACACTTCTAAAAGTACTAGATATATTTTTAACTGACTTGAATTTTTCCTAAAATTTGGTAAAATCCTGTAAAATAAAAAAAGTGTCTTTACAATTTTATTTTCTAGATTCTTTGCCGACCTATCTGAAATCTTCAAAAATCTGTTAGGATTTTCTAAATGATCTTAGGAAAATTATATTCATATAACCTAAAACTTACAATCTAATTTGAGCTCGAATTTATGTGTTCAAAAACTACTAACAAAAAAATAGTAATTCGAAATTTTTATTTTGCATTAAAAATAATTTTTTTTAAATCTAAAAACCTTACGCATCCGTAGCGCACGATTGATGACTCTAGTAAATTTAAAAAAATTTAAATAAATGTAACGCGTTACTTGGATTAAAATAAATTTGAGATAACTTTAACAAAAAATTTTCCTTTGCGTGAAGCTTAATCCTAATTTCATTGGAAAAAAGTCTTTCCTGAATCATTTCAAAATTCTTTGAAAGCGTTATAGTACTCATTTAATTTGATTTTATATAATTAAATTTTACCATATACACATTATAAAGGACTCTACCCGGGCAAGATATATCGCCTACTAAGCTAGAGAAAGTCTTCGTTTACATACTTAATCAGTTACAACAGTTTGGCGCTTTCCGATGATTTCAGAAATAATATCACCCATTACCTGTTTGTCGCTATAATTTATGAAAACATACCGAGGGTAAAAATTATTTTCTATACTCGCAGAAAAATATCGTTATATCCTGATGACATTATTTTATGCAAACATAGCAATAGTTTCATGCTGGCTGATTAATCATCCTTTTTATGGAAAATATCGGACTTCTCATTAAAATAAATGTCGATAACTTTTCTCTAGAAAGACTTAAACATAATAATAAATTTTCTTTGACGCAAAGACGATTTAAAGGTGAATTTGCGCCTTAAAGTGGAGGGAACTCCGAAATTTTTAAGTACCAAAGAATTAAAGTTACAGAGTTGTCCATTTTTTCAACACATTGAGACATTATTCGACTTGAAACCATATTCCAAACAAGTACTAAAATGTATGCTTTTAAAAATAAAAAAACGTCTATTGTAAGATAAATAAATTAAGCAGTTGCTATTTGACTTTACCAGGTTGTCTATCTGACGCATGATTTTAAATTCCCAGTAATTTTCCCGTTTTCTCCCTGTCAATTTTTAATTTTTCCCCGCTCATTTGAAAGTGTTCAAAATATTTGAATGACTTCAAACGACTTTTAAAGATTTCGAGTGATTTCGAAACATTTTTTAGAATTTCAAAGATATTCCAACTTCGAATTAGAATGATCTATACACAATTTTCTATTATAATTCAGAAGTATTATTAACTCCCTTCTTCTGTGATTTAGAACAAGGAATTTTTAAAATCTGTCGAACTCTGACTTGGAACAGGGATTGTTTTTTTAAATTCCCTTTTTATGAATCAAAATTAAAATCATTTTCCAACATTTCCCGTTTCATATAAAAAATTACCTGTTTCAAAACAAAATTATGAATCTTTACGGAATTCACTGTTCCAGAGTTTAAACTATAATTCTTTACATTTTCTATTATGATTCAGAACTATCGTAACTCCCTTTCAGAGACCCGAACGAAACTTTCGTTCCGTTTCGTTATTGGTTGCAAAAAAAAAATATTTTACTAAACTTTGAACTAGAATCTCTAGATTTGGAGAAAATTAGATAGTATCTGAAATTACATTAATTATTGAATGAAAATTATCATTTTTTTTAACAGGCAGCAACGAAATGAAACGAAAATTTCGTTCAGATCCCTGCTCCCTTTATCCAAGATTTTGAAGAGGGAAGTTTCAAATTGTGACGAATTCTGACTTGGAACAGGGATTTTTTTTTTAAATTCCCTTTCTCAAAACCAGAATTAAAATTCTTTGTGCAAAATTCCTGTTCCACGTCAAAATTTCTCAGCTCCAACGTCAAAATTATAATTCTTCACGAAATTCCCTGTTCAAAAGTCAAAATTATAATTTTTACGGGAATTCCCTATCCGAATTGTCAAAATTATATTGCTTTACTAAATTTTCCTCTTCCAAACTCAAGATTATAATTCTTGACTGAAATCCCCTTTCCCAAAGTAAAAATTATAATTGTTCACGCAAATTCCCTGAGTCCTAAATTCAAAATTATGTTTCTTTACTGAAATTCCATGTCGTAACAAGATGGGCTAAATAAATGCGATATCTTGTATCGTTTATGAAAAAAATTCCAAAATTATATTTTTAGGGGAAAAAAATTCTCCCGGCCTCAACAATTGTTTAGCACGCATAAAGATGATCAGATATCTTCCTTATATAAACAGAGACTGTAAAAAAATATAGGCAAAAAAAATAAAAAAGGTGGGGTTTTTTGGAAAATCTTTTTTATTTTTCCATCAAACTTTGATCACATGAAAAAAATATTTCTTGGTAAACTCTCCCATTTTTGTTCTTTCTAATATTTAAAAAATGTTCTACTAATAGAACAAGGGCATTCTATCAGCTTTATGCGGGCTAAATAATTTTTGAGGCAAGGAGAATTTTTCCCCTAAGACTCCCTTCTCTTTTCACAGAACTTATTCATCAGTGATATATGAAAACAAATTTAATTTGCATATTAGGGGCCATAAATAAAATACGTGACCCATTGTTTGCCCATTTTTAACAATCCCTTGCCCCCTGTAACAAGACGTATCAAAATAGTTTGGACCCCCCCCCCCACCCCCCGCCTATGTTAATGTTTAATCCGTAACTTTAATATTTTCAGCATTACATTAAATATTGAAGAGCCTTCAATTGTAAATCTTACAAATTAGAGAATTTCAGCTTGTAAATCTTAAAAATTAAACTACGCATTAAAAAAAAACGCTCAGAATTACATAGTTTCTAACTATAAACATTCTAAATTAATGAATCTTCAATTGCTATTCTTAAAAGCAGAATAATTTTATTTTTCAAATCGTTTTTCAATTACGAATCTTCAAAATTGAACTATTAAAAAAACTTGAAAATTACATTACTTTAAAACATAAATCTTAAAAATTAAATAATTTTCAATTCCGTATTTTCAAAATTCAAGAATTTTTAATTGTAACTCTTCAAAACTGTAGAAATTTTAATAGTAAATCTTTAAATTTAACGAATTTTCAATTTTCGTAATTAACGTACAATTAAAAATTATGTAAGTTTTTTTTTACAATTAAAAATTATGTGATTCTGGTGACTTACGTTAACAATAACTTCAATTTGAAAGATTTAGAATTAAAAACTCTTGACTTTTGATGTTAAATACATTCCAATTTAGGAATTTTGCTCATTTTAAACTTAAAACATTCCACATTAATGAATCTTCCATTGTAAATCTTAAAAATTAAAAAATTTTAGCTTGTAGATCTTTAAAATTTAACTAAATATTCCGAAAAAATGTTCAAAATTACATCATGTTAAACTATAAATATTCCAACTGAATGAATCTTCAATTGTAGACCTTGAAAAGAGAATAATTTTATATTCCAAGTTGTTAAAATTGTATAATTTTCAATTGCGAATCTTTAAAATTGAAATATAAAAAAACGTTCCAAATAACATTCCTTTAAAATAAAAATCTTGAAAATTAATGAACTTTCAATTTTCTAAATTTGCATTTAATTAAAAATTATGTAAGCTTTTTTGACAATTAAAAATTCTGTAATTCTGATGATTCCCATTTGAAATTTCTTCAATTTGGAAGATTTTGAATTGAAAACTTTTGACTTTTAATCTTAAAATACACCAATTTAAGAATTTTCATCATTTAAAACTATTAAAATGTCAAATTAATGAATCCTTAATTAATTTTTAATCTTTAATTAAAACAATAAAGCTTTCACTACTCGCGGTAAAATATTTTAGCGTTGAATAGAATAATTTTGTAGATGTAAAACGAAAAATTGTACTTTCGAATATCGTATATTTCAAGAAAAAATGGGAAAAGGAGCAAGTTTTTCGAGGATAAGGGAGAAAGGGTAATTTTGAAAAAAGGTTTGCTATTTAAAAAACAGCGGGTCATGCAGATTATAGAATCAGGTAAAATGAAGAGAGCATCATTTGTTTTAAGTGATTCTCGGCTGTTTAAAACATAGCAATGTAAATCAAAATGTCAAGTAACGTGTGAATTTTAGAAGACATTTTTTTGGATTAATTTACGAGTAACAAAATTTTCGGTCATCTGTAATGTCAATACTTTGTTTCGAATAAAAATCCATAGTAATAGCAACGGGACGAGGTATTTTCTCTCAAGAATGGCCAGATCAAATGGGTGCAGAAGTAGAAGCCGAAAGCGTAGGAGGAGGTCAAAGAATGGATTTATAATTTTCTTTTTGAGAGTTTTAAAATGCATGCCCACAGCTTGTGTTACCAAAGTTGCACAAGTTGCAGGAAAACGCTGGCGATGCATGACAGATAAGGAAAAGTGCAAATACCTCTCATTGGCCAGGAAACCGTGCAAAAGGCGCTAATGATGTCTTTTTTCCAAAAGTACGTTTCAACTTTATTGCAATATAATTTTTCGTATTTGTAGTTTGGAGAAATTCATATTAGAATAAGATACTGTAAATTATATTTGATTAGGTCCCTTCAATTTTAAACTTCGAAATCTGCTATTCGTGCCTCTGGATTCTTCGCCAATTCAAGTTAGTCACGAAAAGAATGACAGATGCAGAAATCACCATTTGGACCAATCTCAATACCACATTCCAGGGTTGATAAATTTCTTGTAAACTGTGAAGGTATCAATTATTTCTTTGAAATCAGAAAACCGCAAGTAATGTCTTCCATCGCATTTTTTAACCTCAATTTTTTATGAATGTCTCTTATTTTGTAAAGCATGTCCAATACATTTACAATATTATATCATAATTAGTGCATTTTT
>CAKNWT010082085.1:0-10415 GCA_932066315.1 Andricus coriarius | reverse complement strand
TTGATTGAGTCATATGCATATATATCAAAAAAAGTTGAATATGTCGAACGAATATTGCACTAATAAATAAGAGACACTTCAACTTCGCATTTGATGCTTCAATCGAGCAAGCGTTTTTGCATAATTACGGAGCATCGATGCGCGCGCCACAGTTGCTTATGTGTGCGCAGCGGCTGTATATGTTTTTCGCCCTGAAGTCTGATGCGCGTCGGTGTGATTCGTTATTGTTTTGGACAGCGATGAGCGCGGCGCGCACGCACTAACTATTAATGCGTAGACTATGGCCAGTGACGCGCACGAACGACTCAGTCATGTTTTGATTATTATTGCGTAGTTGCCACTGGCCACTGCGCGAAACACTGACGAACGATGCGTAGGCAGCGTTCTGTGGCGTTTCGCGATTTTTTTTCCAGCAAACACCAACCATTGGTGTTTGGGTTTCTCCGTGTGGAACATGAGTTCAATTTTTCGACAATTCAAAATTTCCCCATGTTAATCAAATGGGCTTTTGAAGTGCCCGGTGGCACGTGTTAATATTTGAATTTCGAAAAAAAAAATCGGGATTTTCTTTCTCCGGACATGGAAACTTTGGGGGGGGGGGGCCCCCCCCCTTGCCCTCTAGGGTGAAAAACATTTTTTGGACCACCCTAGTGTCCATATTTTTAACCAGCAATCTTTCAACTATTAAATCTATACAAATTTTGAATTTATTTTAATTTAAAATTTTCAATTAAATAGTTAAGTGCTTCTATTTTATACGTGAAAATTATTGAGCGATTAAATAAAAAATGTTGCAAGTTTCAATTTTAAAAGTTAGAAATTAAAAAGAATTCCACTTTGCGTACTTTAATCTGCAGTTCAGTTTCGGTTTGATTACTGGAAATGAACAAATTTTCAGCTTAAGAGTTCGAATTTTTTAAATTTCAATGACCATGAAAATTTTGTTGTGAGCCGGGGAAACCCGGGATTTTTGTTTTTTTCCAATGTAGTAGCCACCCCGTAAGATCTCAGGACTAGAATATGATCGAAAATTTACTAACAAAAATTCTTGTTTACAAATGCCTTGTTTCTAAATAGCAAACTTGTCGACAAAAAAATAGCAGAAAGGCAAAAGAAACTTATTATTTAGTGCCTGCGCGATATTTTGGTTCGTAAATCTCAAAGATTTCCCATCTTCTCACTGGCTGGTAATAAATCGACGAAATTCAACTCGTTACACGCTTCTAACTTTTAAATCTTATAATTTAATAATAATTTTACACAGAAAATAAAAACTTCTAATTTACATTTATGACCAGAGATTTCTCAGATCTTTTCATGAATTCCCGGCATTTCGCCGTATATTTCAAGGTACACTAAATTCGCTAGATATCCTGAGTTTACTACCGCCAGCGCTGTCAAAACTTCGGGTGATAGTTTAATGTAAAGTTCATAATGAATCATATCAACGATTAGTACAAGTTTCAAAAATATATATGTGGGTTTGAAATACGACCTGAACATCTTTAATAATACTTAGTTTAGACTAATTACCTTGAGGTGGATAGTATGTGTGTTGCGCATGTGGTGCTTGATAATTTGGCTGCCCTGGCCCTTCCGTAGTAGGAGGTCGTTGTCGAAGACTCGAGTATCGTTTTGGTCGATTTCCAGTTCCATCCTGAGGTGCCGTAGGTGGTGGCGGATGCACTTGTTGTTGATGCGTCGGTTGTTGTTGTGAACGTGATTGTTGCAACCGCGGTGGAATTGCAGTTGACCTTTCTTGACTAGTTGATTGTATTTGAAAGTGTTCTGAAACGCCACCAAACATTAATTTTTATAGTTTATTACTACAAGTTATAATATTACACAAGATTAAACATGCCGATAAATCGAAAAAATGTATAATCCAATTAATTTACAAAATCTGCCCACCCCCGGCGATTACAGTATTGTCGTGCGTTCCGCTTGGACATTTTCGGTCACCGCGCACAGATATTTATTCCTTCCATTAGGCTTGTTTTTGCGAATGTTCAATTATTCACACTTGAATTAAACTTAAGTAAATATATCGCTTTTACAGCCCACATATTCTGCGAATATAGAGACCTAATTTTCTGCGTAGATATATGTAAATTAAATTTAAATTTAATTAAAATTGTAATGCTCTGCAGAATTTGAGACACACATTCTCAACGCGATACTCATGCTTCGAGCTCGATTTTCGACAAATATTTTGTAAGTGTACTGCGTACGTTGCGTAGGCTATACAATTGCAAACAACCTAGAGTCTATAATTCTAAACGAAAATTGTATACAAATTGTATCATACCCTTTATGAAAACCGTTATTATTTAACTATCAATACCATACCGCGGTCCTGAACTGCGTACATGGAAAATTTGGTAGAACTTTAAAAAATCTACAAGTTCTCCCCTGTAATTTTTTACATAGCTTACGTCGTTTGGCTCAAAATGGTAATTTTAGATCTTTTTATATAAATTTTGATCATTAAAAATATAACAACGTGTTCTGTTAAAAAATGGTTAAATAAAAGTTTGAAGTCCTTTGGGAAAGCTAGAATTTCCAGTTTAGGTATTTTTATGTAACGAGGCAAATTTTTAGGTCTTTTAAAAAGCTAAAATTAATCTTATAAACTTTTTTAACGCACTTCGAGTCGTTTAACTCAAAACTTTAATTTATGATTTTTGAATAGCATTTTCAATGGATAAAACCAGAACCATTGGTGAAGGACAACTGGTTAACGAAACTGTTCTTCCGTTTAGAAGCTAAAAAAGTGTGCCAAAGCCCGATTCAGTCTCAAAACGTGGAGATCCATTGAAAAACTACGGTGTGAATAATCGGACGTGTATGATACTTCTATATCATAAATGATGAGAATTTAAAAACCTGTATTCGTATTCATGTTAAATAAATAAAAGAATTAAAAAATGTACTCACTATTCTGTCTACCACTTGAATGATAAGACGTAGATTCAGCAATGTTCATATGTTCAACATCATTAGCAAGTTGATGCTCATCGTCATAATGAGCAGCATTAACTCGTCTATTATCTGGGTTCATTAGGCCATGTCCACGTCCTTTTGGCTTCGATTCGATTCCTTGATTAGCGACTATATTGTTGTTAGGATTTGCTTTGAACCCACGTCCACGTACTCTACTCGCTGCAAGGCTCGCCGATTCTTGAACATTTTTCTTGTTACTATCTCGAGGTAAGGCTTTTCCGCTTACCGATTTATCTGTATCTCCACCTCCTGTGTTTCCATTAGAACTCTGAATGTTTGAAGCTTGTTTATTTTCCATCTTCCATGCCTGATTTGTCACTTCCGTCGGAATTATATTCTCGTTTCTGAGTAGGAATAAATTATGAATTTTATTTAATTATAAAATTGCTATAAGTATAAAATGTAACCAAACAACACAAGTTTTCACATCACTTACAATTGACTGCTCTGCGCACTGCTCTGTTTTGATTTATGAACATCCTGCTGCGGCTGCAAGGGTGGGAAATTCGCCTTACCCGGTGATTTCGCTTTATTGCTATACCAGGCAGAAGATATTACTGGTTCTTCTAGCTTTGACAAATCCTGAATACAGTAATAATGGTAAAAAATAATGAATCAGCTACGAAAGATACATAACTTATGGAATTTCAATCGCAGGCGCTCAATTAAAATTTTTAAATCATCAAAATTTGTATAATCTTGATTTCAAATGCAGCCTTAAATCATGTTAGTATAATTAGTGCCCGAGGGATAGGTGGGGTACGGTGGAATAGATTGGCTTCTGTGGTTTAGGTACGGTCTCGTAGAATAAGTGAGGTCCTTTAGGATAATTTGGATCCTATAGTTTAGCTTGGGTCTTGTGGGATAGGGGGGATGTTTTGAGGATGGGTTTGGTCCCGTGGGATCGCAGCAGTCCTGAGGAATATATTGGGTCCCGCTGGATAGGATGGGTCCCTTGGGATAGCTTAGTTAGTAAGGACCAACAGATAGTTGGGTCCCGTGGGTAGGGTGCGATCCGTGGGATAGGAACGTCGCGAGGGATAAGAGGGTTCAAATGGAATAAGTGGGTCCCGAGGTTTACTTCTCAAAGGGAGACAGTTGAGCCTCTTCTGAACTATGTCTGATTTTGGCCTGACCTTCTTTGGCTATCGCACTCTCTGGCTCTCTCGCTTGTCGCTGTACTGCCCCCCTTTACACATGTATCGTAGGGCAAAAGTCGCAACCTTTGAACTACGTGCGCGACACGTAAACGTTGTATAGTCGGAGCGACTTTAGGCTTAAAATTCATAATGTTGGGAGTAGGTTCAAATTCGAAAAACGCCCCACAAACTTTCAAAACTTTTTGCAAAACAAAAACCCCCCTTGTATATCCCATGAGGACTATAAGGGTTTCAGCCCAGGGCAACCAAACCGTAAAAACGACACTTTAAAGAGATGTTTTAAATTGTTAAAGATACTAAATCTGTCAATAAACGTCTAGACACATATTTTATTAAAGATGTGTATCGAAGTCTTATTTTAAAGAACATTATTCAAATGAAACTTGTAATGATTTATACTTGGGAAATTATCTGACATTTAGTAGTTTTAAGAAAACAAACGGAAAAAATATAAGCTGTCTATCGAGATTATCAGATTACTTTACTCACTGACAAAACGTAACTAAAATCAAGAATTGTATTTTTATTAGCGACAGCTTCACACTATGTAACATGGATATTCCGTTTTCTGAAATTTATGAAAATTTTGTTTCTAACATTGAGCCATTCTCTAGAAAAACCACCTAAGTCTACTGAAGTTTTGGCACGAAATTGTGAAATAAACTTATAAAAATATGTTTTTACAAAGCAGAATATATTTTGTAAATATTTAACATATAAAATACGAAGAACCACTCTGAGTCAATATAGAAAAGCGTAAAATAGAATATTCAAACTATATAACAATTTATAATTATATTTTTTAAGGTTACTATAATTACACACAACTTATATATTTGATCACCCGGTAACAATCCATAAAGATTTAAGCAAACTTAAATAACAAATGCAATATTTGTCTATTTTTCTACATATAGACTTCATTTTTTCAATATAATCAACAGTAAATAACTAATTTTTAACCTTTGTTATAAATCTTGAACAAAGAATAACAATAACTATCGGCGTTCAGATACAGCAGATGATCATTATTTGAAATTCATTATTTTAAAAAAGGTTTGCAAAGATTTGATCGGAAATTGACAAAGCTTATGTTATTTGTTTGCCAAATCTTTTTTATCGTTGAAATAATTATAATTGCTATAAAAGCACGTTTGCAGCAAAATAATAATCAATAGCAAGTCAAATAAGACAGACCGACAAAATTTGCACCCAAAAACCTGACTAGCTGACTTTGAAGGATTTTGATGTTAAAACGAATGCGTTGCCCAAATTTTTTCTATACGTCAGAATTTCGAGATATGCTAACCTAAAAGTGAAAACATTACAATTTTTAGCCATATTTAAAACCATATAATACGAGCAGCCATTTTTTATTCTTAGAACTGCTGAAGCCATCGTTTAGTGCTCCTTTCTAACTTTCATTTCCATTTTGGATCTTCCCTAACCGATCCTTTTTCTGAGAGATATGGCACATTAATCATTTAAGTTTCACATTGAGAAAGTAGCAAAGAGATGCCATCTTGAATTTTGAAGATCTGAGCTCAAATTCGGCTTCAGCAAGCTCAACATTCTTCAAACACAAAATCATTTATCAATCGAATAACATAATTTTATTCGCTTTCTTCCCCTTTTTTGCTAGTTTTTTAGTGTGAAACTAAAATGTTTAATGTGCCATTTCTCGGAGTAAAAGAATTAATTCGGGATGATCCACACTGATGATCTGAGAAAAGCAAAAGTTTGCTCCTTCGGCACGGACTGTTTTTTTACATTCCTGTGGAAATTTCCGTCAATTTTTTTGTCGAGTAGCAATTAATGAAATTTTTCAACTTCTGCTTTCTGCACTTCGGCTTTCAGAAGTGAAGCACCTAGATGGAGTAATGCACTTTCCTCACTTCTGACGTTAAAATGCAGGCCAAGGGTCTCAGCCGCCTGCTCCGCGGCTTTGTAAAGGAACGCTCCTTTGCCAATCATGTCCTGACTCCTGACCATTTTAGGAGAAGATCTTTTCCATTTGCAACGAGGTAAGCTGTACTTCGAAATATTCGGTTATGGAGACCTTGGAGATTCAGAAGTCCGCGTCCGCCTTGACGGAATGAGATGTATAATCGCGGAACAGCCGAATTGATATGCAAGCTTTTATGCATATGCATGATTTTACGTATGGTGATATCAAAGGCCGTAAGCTCGTTCTTCGTCCAGTGAACCACCACAAACAAGTAGAGTAGAACGGGGACGAGAAGCATAAAAGTCGCAGATACCTTGTTCAACGCCGACAGATTTGAAGAACAAATCTGCCGAAGAAGATGCTTGTATCTGCTTCGGAGAGACTGTTTAACAAATGTTACGTCCTGAATACGGCTTTGAGGCACGCCCAGGTATGTATAGTTCTCTCCAGTGTTAAGATATCTAATAACACTTATATCCACAAGCTCAGGATCCTTGGGAACGCCAACAATCTTTCCTTTCTTCAGATGAATTTTGACACATTTATCCAACAGAAAGTCCATCCCAATCTCTCCTGAGTACTCCTTGACGATATTTATAGCAGTTTGAAGTTTGCTTTTATCAGAGGCATAGATCTTTAGGTCAACCATATAAAATATATGAGTGACCTTATGCTCGCGATGATTAGTGTCGCCACAGAGGTATCCAGAAGAATTGCATAGTGCGAGAGTTAGGGGCAGAAGTGTGATACAAAAATGCAAAGGGCTCATGGTATCGCCCTGAAAGACGCCGCTCTGGAAGGTGACATTGTAAGTTGTCACACGATAAGTTCCAGATGGATAGTAAATCTAGTTTTTTAAAGAGCATCAATCTCTCGATGTATCTACTATGTGTGGATGCACCTTCAAGGTTTCCAACAGACAGATGATAATTCTATGAGATGTTGAATCGAAAGCATTGCGGTAGCCAATCCAGGCCATTAAAAAAAGGACGCGCTTATGGACAGCAGCGTCTTTATAGATGCACCTGTCAATTAGCAGGTTCTCTCGAAATCCTGCTACACCTTCTTTCGATCCACGTTGCTCGTACACCTCTCGCCACACAGGCTCAATTCTTCGGACAATCCTGTTGCTCAGAATAGCTGTAACAATCGTATAAAGTATGTTCAAATAAGTTATTGGCCTGTAATTCTCTGGGTTGGACAAGTTGCCTTTTTTCAGTGGGAGCATAGTGCGTCCTAATACCAGCCACTGTGGAATGGGCGCTTCCGACTTTAAATATGAGGTGAGTATGTAGGCCAAATGATGGTGTGTAGAAGTAAACTTCTTCCGCCAGAAGTTCTTGATACCATCTGGTCATGCAGCGGAAAAGTTCTTCCTGCGTTCAAGTTCTTTTTCACATCCTCGGCACAACAGAATCTGTATACGCGCCATAAAGTCTCCGCGAACAGAGATAATGCTGGCATCGCAGCAGCCTAGCACGTCATCCTTGAGTTGAATTGTCCACTCAATGTGGACGTTTCGCCAGTTCGTCGTCGTGTTTCCATTTAAATTATTATTTGCAGCACCCCGAACTCTAGGGTGATGGGCACTGTTTGCCGACTGATTGTCGGGTGCTCTGCGCGTTTGATCGCATGCAAGGATAAGGCTGCATACTCTGAGACGTCACCCGGTATCCCAGAGACACCGATTAAGACACCTCGCCCAGGTGCCCTTCAGCTTTCGGTACGGTTCTTACGCCTTCGCTTAGAGGTTATTACTTCAGGACCTAACCTCGGAACGCGAGGAACGGCCGGTCCACGGTCGTATACACAGGTCCGGGGGCTCTCGTGGTGGATGAAGTTCCCTAATGTAAGCCAAAAAGTTTCGCAAACTGACCACTGAATGTAGTGGCGTATGTGTCGAGTAGTGTAGGATTTTAATTTGAAAAGATAAACACAACACGTTTTCTAACATTTTCTAGCCGCAGAGTCTCAACTGGTGTCAACGCACCGATCGTGAAGTAATATTTAAATCAAAGAAATCCAAAAATGCCGTGTGTTTGTGCCGTCCCGTTCATTAATAGGGACATGAATTATTGTATTAAATCCTTGTAAAATGCTCAAATTTTACATTTGAATATTTAATTATTTATATCTAGGGGCCTGACTTATTGTATTGAATCCTTGTAAAATACTCAAATTTTACATTTAAATATTTGATTCTTCAATACTAGGGACCTGAATTATGGTATTAAATACTGCCTCGATCCTAAAATATTACATATAAGTATGTATTTATTTAATAATATATATTTATTTGTCCATTAATAACTATTATACGTTATTTTTTTCTACAATTTTCATAATTTATATTTATTATTGAACAATAATATTTCATTACATAAATATAAAATTTTTAAATAATTCCGAACAAATTGGATGAAGTAATAATTTTGGAATTTTGATTACTGTAAATATTTTATCGGTTAACTTAATTTGCTATCGACAATTTTTATTCAAAGGAAATTTTTATTATGATTAAAAATGTGTGGTAAGGCCACTCGTTGCACTATTTTAATATTTTCAAAAATCAGTTTTATGAAATTTACTTTAAATCATATAATTTTTAGCATCAATATGTGTTTATTATTTTTATTAATTAAAAAATGCATCTACATTATTCAAATTATTGAATACATCTGGATTAAATTGACTTCTTGAAATTAAAATTTTTAATTTATCCGCCACTTTCTCTACTCTACCATTACGCCACTACCGGAAGTGGCAACTTTGTGAAATAATCGGAAGCTTCAATAAGGGAACTTCCCCCACCACGAGAGCCCCCGGACCTGTGTATACGACCGTGGGCCGGTCAGAGAAAATTAATAAGAACACTCTTACCGTCCAGCCAGGAAAATAAATATAGAATAAGCCAACACAATAGATATTTATATGTTATAATTCGCGTCGAAGCGCCAGAGTACCCCGAATTTAAATGATATTGTAATCCTCCATAATTTACGTAAGCGGGATGGAGATCGTAACTGTGTATCACACTGACAGCTCGTAAACACCTACCAGACGGCGCAGACAGCCAACACCAAAGAAGCAGGACGGGAGGATGGAACGAAACCAACACGGAGCACCAGTCCCGCGCATGACATGGCGTTACTATCGGACGGCCATGTTTCACCGACGAAGTGGGGAGAGAACCACAACTAGCAGCCATTTACCATCGTCGGCACCATAAAATGGCGTCACTCCCGGACAGCCATGTTTCACCGACGAAGTAGGGAGGTGCCTCAACTAGCAGCCATTTTCCATCGTCGGCACCATAGCACAACACCATTACCAGACGGCCATGCTTCACCGAACAAGTGAAAGGTGACACAACTAGCAGCCATGTTTCGCCGTCGATATCATATCACAGCGCCACGACCGGCGGCGAGTAGCGGTACTGAATCGATCACCGATTTAGGACAAACCAGCCCTGCAACTCCACACCATTAAGCTCCACTCGCAGTGTCGAAGGCAGTACGTAACGGAGTCGACCAGCCCTGTATCACGGCATGGCTGGACGACCCCGTGCTGCTACGAGCCAGTAAACGTCCATGTTCGAGACAGCGCGTGAGGACCATTGGGCAGCGAGCAGCAGAAGTACGAAGACACCCATTGGCTGAGATCGACGGGCCAGCCATCTTCACTCCAACCGACCAATCGACAGGCGCGACACGAAGAGTCGAGTAGGAAGGGAGCGGAGAAGAACGCGGGACCTGTCACTTATGTTTCTTGGCTTGGCGGCCGTACGTCCGGTGAAACCGAGACCAGTAAAAAGGAGACTAGAATTTGTAAAAGCGGACTAAAATTGAGAACCGAAATGGATAGAAAGAAGAAGGAATGCGCTCGATGGCTACAAGGTAGGTGGCCTCTTCTTTAGTTCACTCAGTGTTTCGGTTTCGTTTCTCGGCCCCCACGAGTGTGACTTCCGAGACCGAGTATGTGAATAGTAGATTGTAAATAGTACCGACGAGACTCCCTGGAAACCCTGGAGTGAGACAAGCCCGACGACAGATAGTTGAAGCGGGGGGTCCCCAAGGAAACCGTTGGTGTGGGCACGCGTAATGCACGCCGGACGATGTGGTGCAAGCGCAGGCGTCTCGGGCGGCCATTTTTTAAATAGCGGGTCTCTCTGGCGACCGGTCCACCATTTCTAGTATCAGAAAATTTGCTAAGATGTTTTCCTTATCATTGGTAAAATAAATGGATTAATGTAGTGTTCCTTTTTCTTGGTCAATAAATGTTATTTTTGGTTGTGATTTTATAAA
>CAKNWT010082081.1:0-12001 GCA_932066315.1 Andricus coriarius | reverse complement strand
TTTCATCCACTGCTTTCATCTGCCATGGGAGTCCACCATTAGTTGAAGTTTTTGAGTTATTAAATGTTTAAGCTGGACCAAGCAGGAGCGCGGCATAAACAGCCGTGCGTACGTGAACGGCCCTAATAGCACAGAACGTTCCGCGGGCACCTTCGGAACGTTCCAGCGGAACGTTCCCGGGAGGTGTAAAATGTCCGCCGCTTGGGAACGTTTCATTGGGACCTGAGGGGAACCTTCCATTATTGTTATTTTTAACAACAATTATCTCGTAAACCGTAAGAGATAGGTGAAAATCGATGTCATTTTTCATTTTTGAGTACCGCATATACTATCTATAATATGATATCCATATCATAAACTGACCTCGATTTTGACCTATCACTTACAGTTTACGCGATATTTATTGATAATAATAACAATAACGGTAATTAATGTTTGGAACGTTCCTGGAACGTTCCCAACCGGCGGACATTTTACACCTCCCGGGAACGTTCCGAAGGTGCCCGCGGAACGTTCCGTGCTATTATGGGGGAGTCCAACGAATTGTAGTGACTGCTCTTCTCCTCTCGCTCAACGACACTGCGCTGGATTCACACTCGCGTACGCACGACTGTTTATGCCGTACTTCTGATTGGTCCAGCTTAAACATTTAATAACTCAAAAACTAAAACTTCAAATAATTTTTGAAAAAGGAATTTTCTATTTATTTTGTAATGGTAATACAGGGTGTCACAGACTCAAGTGTCCGGACTTATACAATAGCTGTAAAAAAAAAAAATAAATAACACGAAAATTCTGGACCAATCAGGAGCGCCGTATAAACAGTCGTGTGTGCGTGAACGGAAGTCCAACGAAGTGTTCTCCCGTCGTTAAACCCACCTCTGCGCTCGCTTCGATAATACTACGTTGGAATCGCGCTCACGCACACGCGACTGCTTATATGGCGCTCCTGATTGGTCCAGCTTAAATATTGTATAACTCAAAATCTAAAACTTCAACTGGTTTTTGGAAATGGAATTTTCAATTTATTTTGTTTATTTGTATACAGTTATGTAAGTCCGGACACTTGAGTCTGGGACACCCTGTATAGCTATATAAGTCCGGACACTTGAGTCTGGGACACCCTGTATAGTATAGTCGAAACTCGAGAATGGCTTAAGACACAGAGGAATTATAATAAAATGCAATAAAAAAAAACGGCAAGGTCACCGGTTCAGGGGTATGCCACAACGCATTCTGCAGTGAGACACCGATACCGTGTCGAAAGCTGAGAATCGAACGGATCTCTCTTTCTAACGTGTCGAAATAGAAATAGAGATTCGATCGATTTTCGACTTCGAAACCGCATCGGAGACCCACTGCTGCCGTTAGAAAAACGTGGGCTATAGTTTGTCCGCAGCGGCGCAACGCCGAACTAACGGCGCGTCGATCGATTAGACTTTAATACGAAGTGCCAAATAAGTTTTTACAGAAGAGATCATTCGTTTGTAAAAACAATGCGTATTTAAAATAAATAAGTTAACGAAACAAGAATTCAGTCGCATAAGTTCATTTTGCAGTGCTGAAAATAAATATTTAACCAATGCAACCTCGCAGTGCGCATCATAAAGCTTCCTTCTTGTATATTTTTCATGTATTCATCAAATAATTTTAAGCGTCTTTAATTAATCACCATGAATGCCTTTACAATTTACATTATCAGTTTTTCAACTGAAATAGTGATGGAAACAATGTAACATTATTTCAATATATTATATCCACGCAAAATTATTTCACTTCTTGACAAAAAGGACTTCTGCTGGATGTCACATGACTTGGTTAATGTCGTCAGCTTGTACCGTGCGCGCGCATGAAACTCAAACGTTCTTCTTGTAGCGGCCAATCAGAGTCGCCGTTACAAGAGAATGTCAGAGTTATCACGAAAAGGGTATTTGATTAGCTAATCAGAGTTAAAATGTCCATGGTGGAACGCATTACAATTTAATCATGATTAAAGCCTCAATTAAAGAATAATCATGATTAGCTAATCATGTATTTAATCAGAGTTGGTGAAATCGGCCCTTAACATTATATTTTTATACATATCATTAGAAAAACTAAAACACGCGATTTTTGAAATTGCAAAATGGGTAGTTTGTGCAGAATTAATGTAGCTACTATGATCGTTCGAATTGAAATAATAATTGACGTAGTAAGATATTACGTAAGAATGTTTTAACCCTCCGCTCCCCGAGGTAAGGTCATGTAGAGATTTAAAAAAAAAACCCTCCCCCTCGGGACCCTTACGTAATTAATGAATGGCCCCCTGGCACGTTCATATTCATAATGGCAATTTCTCAAATAAGCTTTCCAGATTATAATATTCACTTTCTTGCTTATTAAAATTATTTTTAGACAAACTAGTAAGCACCATATCACTTTTTATTACGATCCATTTTTCAAATACAGATTCATAACATTTCGTATTCAAAATACTAATTTTTCTGCTGAAACTTATTAAAGAATATTATCATTTATTCAAATAGAAGATCTCTCCGTGTATGACTTTTTTCACTTTTTCGATAAAGTCTACGGTTCTTTAATAACAATTATATGAGATTCTAAAAAAAAGTGGCCTATCCTTGAATGGGTGAATAGTCAAGTAAAGTTTCGACAACTTATTTTTTCCGTGTGCGATTCTTCACTTCATATATTTGCTTCAAGGGTATCCCCTACTAGGAATATAATATGTCATTGTTATTTTAAACATGAAAAATATATATATAATTACAACAAAGTGACTCGTCGTCCCGAAATTCGGGAGGACTTTCTCATAAATATTGCTCCTTGTGATTATACCTGGCCCATAATCAATATTAATTTTTATTTTAATGGGAAGAAAAATGTGCAATGTTTACGTAGTTTTTCAATTGTAATGAGGACATTCGTTATTCCTTATATTAACTATAATTGTTTGCACTTGTCCTTAAATTGTATTTATAATACATTGTTTTTATTTGGATATTGATTTATGAAAGGGTTGGGATGTATTGCTCATATGAAGACGGGCCAGCCAAATGTGCATCTTCAAGAAATGTTTGTAATCACAAATGTGTCATTCATATTATTATTGGAGATATTTTACTTCCCCGTGTAGAAATAGCCCCACTTGGCCCTATTAAAATTCGGCCACTAGTCGGGGGCTAGTCGGAGGAATTTTGTAGGCAATGTCCCTAGTCGGGGACTGGTCGGTCTGTAGTCGGGTTCTTTATGGTGAAGATTTCTAGTCGGGTGCTGATCGAGGACTGGTCGAGCTATTTCAAAAAAATCTTAATCCCCTGTGTAGGCTATTTTTTTGTCAAAATTCCTAGGCGGGTTCTAGTCGGGCTATTCTTGTTTTAATACAAAATTTTTAATATCAATTCAACGAGACTTTAAGAATATTCTTAATTGTCGTAAAATAGTCTAAAACACCTTAAGAGAAAAATATTACAGGAAAGTTTTAAATAATTTGTCATTAAAAAAATTGTCGTAATACGCGATAAAATTTTTAAGCTTTATCGATACAAATTTTAAATGACAATTGAAAATGAAATTTTATGTTTTTATCAAAAGTTGTAAAATAGCCTAAAACGCGAAAAAAACAAAATATTACACGAAGAAAAATTGTAAGCGATTTGAATTATTTATTTAAAAATTATTTTATTTATAATTCTGTTAACAGTTAATTTATTTTACATGTATATGTATGTATATCATTAAGCTATTTCCCTTTCGGCGAGCCTCTAGGGGTAAGCGTGACACTATCCGATTCGGGTAGTGTTTTTCAGGTGGATTTGTAAGTAAATGGGCTCACCACACCCACGACCGCCAACAGCAACGCAGTAGTATCAGACGGTCACCCATCCAAGTACTAACCGCGCCCAACGCTGCTTAACTTCAGTGATCTAACGGGAACTGGTGCTTCCTAAGCTGTGCCTTATGAGGATGGTTTTTTCATTCACTTTCAATTCTCTAGGTATAGAGTAATGGATAAGACTCCCGACTGATAGGCGACAGATTCAGGTATAGATGCAGGTTCGAAACCCCGTAGACTTAGAAATTTTATTTGTAATATAATGTTAAAAAATGTAATATATGTATTCATTCTAAGCAGGGCCATTAACATTTATAGACAAAATACTCGCAATAAATTATTATTAGTTTTTTTAAAACCTGTTTTGTTATATCTTTAAATTTAAGCAATAGTGGTACTGCGCGGGCGGTATATTTTCACCTGGGTAGTACCCGACTAGACCCCGACTAGCCCCCGACTTAAAGTGGGGCCAACTGGTCGAGTGCCCGACCATCCCCCCATTTTCATTTCCACACGGGTCTGGGACATAATTCATTTAAATAATATAATTTAGTAATGAAAAAAATGTCTTATTATTTAATAGAATTTGGCGAATGTTAGTGATCTCATAATATTTTATTGTGAAAATAATGTTTATGATATTTTTCTCCTGTCCTTACGCTCCTTTCTTTGTTGAATAATTTTGCATATTTTACTGTAGATAGACTTATATATGATTGTGTTATATTTCTACTATAATTTTGTATTTCATCCCAGTAAGAATGTATTATTTGGCAACGTTTTTTACCTTTTTTTCGAGGGATTGATTTCATATGCAAAAATTGTCTAATTTTTTGTGTCAGTTCATAATTTTCCTAATGAATGGTCTTTACCTGACTTACAGATTTTAAAAGGCCCCTTTAAAAGCTCTTTTATTGTTCACATACAAAAAATTGCACCAATCTTATTGTACAAAATTTCTTTCGTTACCACTGTAGTGACAAAAATTATTATTCTATGGGGACCTCATAGAACGCTCTAGAGGCCCTATAGTAAGAGACTCTGGAGGACCTCGTTTGAGTCTCTGAAAGCCCTCGTAGAATGCTCTAGATAGACCTAAAACAGCTGCAGCGGCAGTGCCTACCCATCTAACCTTTTCTGGGCCAGTGCTAGGCTAAGGCTGGGCCAGGACTGGACCAGAGTAGAGGTCCGAATTGCCGAAACAGCGGTGTATGTATGTACGTACGTATATTTATTGACTCAAAGAATACAAGATTCTGTGGCAAGGGAAGGCCACTATTACGAAAATCAATAAAATTAAGATAAATATCAAAATAAAAGAAAAGTTATAATATCGTATGTACAATAGGTTGTTAGGTCATACTGGTTGAGTTCGGGCAGTGTACTATTCGAATAGAGAGAAAGCTCTAATTTTTAAACATGTACTTATAAAGTTGTATATCGAGCGAAGAATTTCAGGGTTTATATTTGACAATAAGAAGTGAAGATCATATCAATGACACGAGTGGGATGTGAAAATACTATTACGCCCCCTATAGCGGGTTTTTAACATTTTTACAGCCCGCTTGGGAAGTACACATGTGTGATCATACTGGTCATCGTCGGCCTGAAAGCGGTAACTTTCCGCTTGCTCTACAGGCATGTAAATGCCAACTTGCAAAGGCGGTTGCTTAAAAATATATTTTTTGAATCTTGAAAAAAAAATTGAACTGCCACCAGATGAAGACAGATGTGTGACAAACTTGCAGGCTATCAAATTTATCTGGGGTGGATGAATATAATTTTTACCAGGATTAAAACACTGTAACGAAACTATCTCAAGTTAGGATAAAAAAAGCTTGCGATTATTCTGTGTATGTATTTGTCGTTTATGAATATGAAACGTGAGCGAACTGGGCCTATGGAATTAAAATTACGTCCATTTAGCCCAGAATTTACTGGCGATCACCTCTATTTTCCTATGACCCGACGTATTGGGTGTCCAACTGTCTACACAAAGGCGAGTCAGCAATTTACACAACTAAAGGCAAAACGTGTTCGGTGCGTGGTCACGCACAAACCCGATTCGGTGCTACTATATAGAAGGTGGGTGCTTTAACAATCGAAATTATACCACGTGTGGTCATGAGATGGTGTGTGTGACTTTACATACGGCATACTCTCAAATAATCGTCGTCGAACTCACACCCAGCCCGCAGTCAAAATTTTTGTCGTCGACGTCGAATACCGACGTTTAAGTACCGAATAAAATGATAGTTCCTACCATACATTTCGCATGGATAACAACAACAAACAGGGTTGTATATAATCCTGGATACGTTGGTCATGAGAATTTATTGAACATGTATGTTTGGTATAGTTACGCTATTATTATTAAATGTTATTGATAATTACAACCACATTCACAACTCTTAATATAACTATCTAACTGTCTGCAGCGTTTCCATCCAATTTTAAGATGAAAAAAAGCTTGGTGTTTCTCTCTGATTGACTTTTATCAAAATAATAATAAAATCGGATTAGTGTTCCACTTGGAAATATTTTTCAGACCAGAAAGAGAATATAAGCAATTTAAAATGTTTTAATTCATCCAAAGTGCGGAAAGTAGTATAAAATTGACTAATTCAAACCTTATTTAATGAATTATAAATATAGAGGCAGAATTAATCCCGTCGGAGATATAGTACAGCCGAAGCTCTC
The DNA here is from genome assembly GCA_932066315.1 of Andricus coriarius. Taxonomy (NCBI): domain Eukaryota; kingdom Metazoa; phylum Arthropoda; class Insecta; order Hymenoptera; family Cynipidae; genus Andricus; species Andricus coriarius. Next base: position 5,466 of record CAKNWT010082081.1, on the reverse strand, counting down.
AATAAGACCGCTACGGATAAGACCGCTTCCCCTCCTAATCCTTGCTCGAACTCGCCGAGGCGCTTCCCCCACTCCCACGCTGACTTCAAAATTCCAGTCAGCCGCTCCCAATAGTGCCGCCGTAGAAATCGCAATTTTTATGGTTTTTAGGAGAGTTTTTTCATACTATCCAAATATAATATCGAAAAATGTTATAAAATATGAAAATATAACAATTAGTATTCGACATATTAGTATGTATAAAAAAAACACTCCTAGAAACCATAAAAATTGCGATTTCTACGGCGGCACTATTGGTAGCGGCTGGCTGGAATTTCTAAGTCAGCGTGAGAGTGGTGGAAGCACCTCGGCGAGCTCGAGCAAGGATGAGGGGAAGCGGTCTTATTCGGAGCAACCTTATTGAGAGCTTCGACTGTACTTATATACGTAGAAAGTCGTTCGATGTCGCGAAATCGCTTTCTTTCGTCGATAAAATGCTATTACGCGCCGCCATTTGCGCGGGGAATCCTCGATGCGAGACGAGCTACCGTTTCTAATCACTGTAACATCGCGACCGGAAATATTGCATTCCTGGGTACGATCAGGATTGAGAAGATTGACTTTTAAAAATGGGAAAAAAGAATGAATATTCCGGATCGAATCTCACAAATTCAATTGGAAATTACCAGTGAGTAGAATCCATAAGAAACACTCGGCTGTTAAAAATGTTAAAACACGTACTGTAATATTTTTAACTTATAAAGAACTTTATATATTAAAGAAAATGAATAGGTAGAAAAATTCGAATGTAAAATGTATATTTAGAATTGTTAATATTTTTTTATTTGATTTAGTTACTATTTAAAAGAAGTTTTATAATTAAAGGGTCGGGGAAAGAAAGGGCCTAGCCCCGTTTCTCCAAATTTTTGAGGACGCCAGAAAAAGGTTCGCTCGGTAACCCTGTGAGATAGGACCTTGACTGAATTTGATGAATTTAAAAAAAAATGAAAACAAATTTTATAATTTTTTTTAGTTTACACCCTCGAAACGGCGTTTAGTTGAGGAGTCCAAAAATGTGTAAAAGTCAATTTCGAAAAATTTGTGGGATAAGTCCTTTTGTTCCCGGACTATTCAATTAATAAATGCTTACTTTTCCAAAAAACGTTTGTGATTATTGGGAGTGTGTCCCTTACTTTATTGTTCCCCGCAGTCACTTTTCTTATCGCTGGAGACCTCTCGACCGCTGGTCTGTAGCGGTAGTGGTGTTAAGTTTGGTGGCTCGCAAGGTCGGCTGGGCGGTATCCAGCTTTCTCTTTTCAATTCAGTTTGGGCTTTCGTGCCAGGCACTCTTGGCCTTTTCAGGGACTACGTTCAATGCGTTACATTCTTTAAAATGATATTAAGTACTGATTCGAGTTCCAACCCTTGTCTCTCGGTCTGGTTTTGACTCTCACTGGGAGAGGTCGCGAAGGAGCCAAATTGAGATACAAGTCACATTCGTACCCCGCTCGCGATTAATTATAAATTCTAATTTCATAATGCATACTCTACTGCAAAGTGTTCTCACTCCGAATAAGTGATCTTGTTACAGTGTCTAGTGGTTTGCCTTCTCGGGTATTTGTAAAGAGAAGTGATTTTCCTGATTCGGTCGTCTTCTAGTGTTGTGGGAAGTGACGAGTCAGATGACATATAGCTCCAATTGCGACGGGATCAATCGTTCCGAGAACGATCATGGTCGTAGCTTCCGGAGCCTACATCTGGGCTAAGTCTACCAAACTAACTATTTTTTCATATATCCAAAGTGATGTGTATATGTTTAATCGCGAGTTGGAACTCGAATTATGGTTGAATTAGATTAAAGTAGATTATAATAAAAGCATATTAGTAGAATCTCGACTGGCCTATTCAAATATCGGTTAATTTTTTCTTTTTGTAAAGTAGAATTTTTGTTTTGATTAAAGTGACAAGACGTTGTTCCTCCGCTGCCTCGCAACAGTGGGACAGCGTGTCCTTCGTAACTGAGAAAGCAGACGAGTTGAAAGTAAATATAGGAGGCATTGATTGGAACGCAACTCTCATTCGCTACTGGAGATATATGTATAGAGATTAGAGAATAAAGACTAGAAACAGGAAACATCATTTAAAACCGAATAAATATAAGTAGGTACTGGTACATAGAAGTTCAAGTTCAATAATTTACATTGATTTATTTATAGGCTTATGAGGAAAAACTGAGCTCCCGGATCGTATAAGGGCACATACATTTTTTCGGCTCGAGCGCAAAAGAACCCTGACAGTACAAAAAGAAGAATTCTGAAAATATTTTTTTAATGAATTCAAGCAAATTTCTTACACTCATTGAATTTCCAAAAATTAATGTTCTAAACAAATTTTGAAAACTACGAGAACTCATCCCGCTTGAACCGAAAAAATGTATGTGCCCTTATTCGATCCGGCAGCTCAATTGAAAAATCAGCTATACGTTTTAATTTTAAATCGGAAGACAGTACTTACACTTAGAAAACGATTTGGTTGAATCTAAAATATTCTTATTGGTTCAACCATAGAATTTGCTTATTATATGGAAAACAAAATATTTTTTTGCCCCAATCAAATTTTCTTTTAAGTGTAGCCATTAGAGTTGTGTCTTTTATTAACCCGAATCCGCCCACGGGATCATATATGGTACGGCGAGCAGTAGTGCATGAAAAACGACTTATCCTGGTCTTTCACATTTAAATCTCGCGCGAAACCGTTGTATACTATTCAGGGAGTTTACCCAAATAATTTTAGGACTGTTTAGTGCAAGTTGGCAACCTTGAGCTGCGGCGGGTATTCCCCATTTCAGTTTTTGTTTGTGGAAAAAACATTTTTTTGGCGGATCCGGGTTAAATCAAAATAATACGAGAAAAATTAATCAAAGTCTGCACGTGGAGAAAAGAAATCATTACAGAATGTTCAGGTACCTTGCAAAAATGATGGACCTATGTGAGGATAGCATAGTTTTTTCTGTGAATCTTACAAAAATTTGCGTTAGTTCATACAGAAGATTCCACAAATCTCACAGGATTTTCTGTAAATATTACAGAAAACACATACTGTCACCAGTCTGTGAGATTAGCAGCCTTTTTTTTACTGCAGCATCTCCTAAGTTCATTTAATTGTTTGGACCTCATTAACATAGATAATACGTAATAAGACTGTAGTATTATTGACAAAGAACCATTATACAAAGTTGTTTGAGCAAATTTCACGGGAGTAACATTTTTAAATTAGTTTCTGAAAGCAATCTGTACAGGAAGCCTATTTTCTTTGTTTCTCAAAAACAGCCAAGAGCACATGGTCGGCTAGGTATATGCGGCACTTAACGCGCACGTGTTGTCTGTACATTTCTCAGTGGCGGAAGCAAGAAAATACATGAGACGATGCTTGACTGGTTGCTCAATGTGAATTAACGTGACAAGTGCATAACGTGATGACACGCACTCATACGTCAATAAACGAATGCATCATGCATCGATAAACGCGATCATCGTAGCGTGCAAAACTCTAGAATAACGTTATATTTTGAATGAAACAGTAATAACATTACCGTGAAGAAAAATTCACAGAATTTTCATAGAGAATCTATTTAACAAACTACCATTACTATTCCAGAAAATAATTCCAATTTTTGGTATACTGAATCGAGCACTCAGAATACTGAAACTATGACAAGCTTTTAATATGCTTATATAATATATTGGCGATGTTAAGTTATGCAGATATGGTGGTTTCTTCAGCTTCCTATTTTCTAAAGGTTTTTCACTTTAGTTGAGGAATATTCATTCTTCTCTCCGGGATAACGAGACATGCATTTCGGCTAACTTCATGCGTAGTCCCTAAACCCTATTGGTCAATACAGTCAGCTATTGACATATAATGAAAGTCACAGTAGAATCAGCCAATCAGCTGTCGAGAATCGAAAGCAAGATTCGATAAGTCGATAATGTCAAGCAGATTCGACAACTCGACAATTCATTTAGGCGCAAATTTCAAAAGCTTAAGATCTCACCTTTCCAATGATATATTCTAATATATGATAAAATGTTGATAATTATGAAGAAAAAAAACGTTTTAACAAAAAAACACGATTTTTTCAAATTTTTTTTATAAAATCGAGTTTTCCGAATGGTTCTCGGTCTGCAATCCACTTGGGACCTCAATAACCCGTGGCATAAATGTCTAAGCTTTCAGAAGACATGATTCCGAGATCGATTTTTTTATCTTAGTCTGTCCAAAATGGCGACTTAATGACGAAATTTTTGTGAAGAAATTCATGCATTTTTTTATCAAAAAGTATGAACTTTTCGGGAAAGTGGAGGAGAAGAAAAAGTTCTTAGCATTGTTCATAGAATACGTCCAAATTTTTCCGAAAAGTTTTAAGCAACTTTTTAAATTTTGCAAATTGTAAATTTTAAAAAAATAAAAAAATTGCTCAAAATATTTCGTAAAAACTCAAGTGGATTCTTTGCTTCATTCTAATAGCTTTTTATTCTTAGTAATTCTTTCGGTAAGCACTTTGTTTTCAAGAAAAAAATTGTCAAAAGTAATAATTTTTCCGAACATGTAATTCATATGCATCTGTAGATCGATCGGCTGTTCGCCGAAAACAGAGTTTACGTTGCCCGACTATCACGAACGTGGAGGTCGCCGAATATAGATAGTCTTTCTTTCGTTTTTTTGTAATTTTAATGATTTTTTTTTTATTTGTTTTTTTTTCTATAACTATTGATTATGATATTTTTATAAACGATATTTTATTCTGCTATTTTTCATCGTGTAATTTTAAGAAACATTGAATACAGGAATATTTTTTGCAATCAATGCAGTACCTGGTAGTCCTTAAATGACATCCTTCGCTGGTACAAGAGCTTCTTGTTCTAGACTCGTGCCTATGAGATTTGAGATCACGTAATTTTGATTGTGACAGATATTTCCTACTTACTTCTTTGCACATGTCCTTCGTTTTCAATATTTCACTATCTTTCTTTCTGCAAATGTTGCTAATTGTTAGAGTGTTTGTTACTGACATTTCAATTATGCGTAGGAAAATCTTGAATGGCCATTTCTTTGAACTTATACTGGCAGAAGTTTTCTTAAATCGAAAATCGTGCAAATCCACTCCTCTCATGTACTTGTTGTATGAAGAAAAAGCACACGGGAACTCCATTTTTGTTCTCTTCCGAGCTGTCCTTGAATATCTTTCCATGGCCTTTAAGGGAGTTACGCCTGCTGCCATAGAAAGAATAGAGACTTCTTTTGAATCAATCACACTAATAAGATTCATCCCACTGTTACGATCGTGACTTGCTTTATATGTTCCTCGTGGTGCTTTCTTTTCAAAACCATGTTTTTGTTTTACTCTATATTTACGAACAGTTCCTGTAGATCGCAAACGACACTTAATCAAGTGAGTTACTAAATCAGGACTGGTAAAATAATTAT